>VDFB02367891.1:127500-251225 GCA_007258455.2 Sequoia sempervirens | reverse complement strand
CTAAGAGCTTAGGAGACGTGATTGCTTCCTAGGTTACATAGCAGGGATTCTTTGATGGGCATGTGATTGTGAGACTTGCAATAAAAAGTGTTCCCAACTTTTAATCTGAAATGTACTTCTATTTTTATCTACTGAAAATTGACGAATGGAATTGATTCAGTTAGTTTATCAGAAAAATCATGTACGCCTGGAATGTAGCATTCAATCATGTTACATAGTTCATTAAAGAATTCCTCCAATTATCTTGTTAACCTGATTGAATTTTTGCTTTATTTTCAGTAATAACACATACCAATAACACAATTTAAGTCAGAAATGACAGCCCTCTTGTACTTGTCCATAACAATTTTTATACATATATGGGCGTAGCTAACTCTGAATTATTAGTTTATTAGGTAGGATGTCTAATGACAGACTTTTTAATTTCAGGTCATTGTTTTCCAGAAAGGAAAAAGAACGTTCACCTGTGAACTAATTTCACTACTTGGGACACAATGAATTGTTAAAAGGGTTTTGTAAAAGCGACATAAATCTTGCCACTTTTCCTACCATCCAAAGTTTGGTTAAATACACTTCAATTCAATTTGTTCATTCATATGATTCAATGTTACACTTCAATTCAATTTGTTCATTCATATGATTCAATGTTTTCTCAATTTGTTCATTCATATGATTCAATGTTTTCTCTATATTGATGTTCCTTGAAACGTTCTCTAAGATTGACTATTTAAAGATTTTTTATTTCAAGCTTTACTTAAGCTTTCCACCTCTTTTACTTATAGATGCGGTTCATTCTCAATACATTTTTTGATACCATAACTAAACAACCTTGTGTTGTTTTCATGTAGTTCTATGTTGAGTGAATTGTTTCCTGAATCTAAATGGACATTCTCATTGACTATTTCTTCAATAGTTTTATCATTTAATCTGTGATCATGTAGTTCTATGTTGAGTGAATTGTGTCCTGAATCTAAATGGACATGGACATTCTCATTTGACTATTTCTTCAATAGTATCATTTAATCTGTGATTCTTTTGTTAAGAAGGCCGTTCTTACATTTGTTATTCAATGTGATGTTAGACGAAAATATAACTGTCAAATAAGTAAGCATTCTTAAAATACCATTTATTGAAAACGTATTTCAACAAATCTGAAGGGTTTATGGAAAATGTAAAATGAATTTCAACAAGACTAAGCAGGTTTATTGAAAATGTATTTCAACAAGACTAAAGGGTTTACTTGTACAACAAAATAAGTGTACCATAAAATAAGTGTATCTATTAGCAAAAATAGGAATTATGTGAATTTTGTTAGTATCTTTGTTTAGGAAATACACTTACCCAAAATTTTAACCAGATATCTCCTTTCGGAAGGACCATGTAAGTCAGAGTCATGGTCTTCTCATGACAGATTGCTGTCTACCATCAGGTATTGCAATTAGAACCACAGGCTTAGATGGTCTCAAATATGGCACATCACATCGAAAGTAGCCTTTCCTTTCTAATTGTAAAATATCACCTCTTTTTAGGTTTCGCATATTTGCATCACCTACAGCTGCAGTTTCCCATCTTGTACATGGATTAAGGACTTCAAGAAAATTGTCTGTTTCCTCAAGCTGCAAAGGACATGGCAAAAGTTCTTGTTAAGAATAGTACATAACTAATTTCTTTATAAAAAACACTAAAAATGTTTCAAATGGAAATATCTTCAAAAGATTGGAGAATTTTACATAATTATCAGTCCAAAATGCTGCGCATCCAAGCAGTAATCAGTATAAAAAAAATAAGTAAAATAAGTTTGTAGGAATCTAGCAATATCATAGCTAGTCTAAGATACAACAAAGATGCTTTACAGAGGCACTATGCACATTGTGTTACAAAAATCCATCCATCGTTGACTTAAAAAGCTTTCAATCACATAAATAGTGCAGAATGTACCTTCTTTTTAGTAATCAAATGATCTACTTCAACAAGGGACAAGTTGACAAGCTCGGATATCTCTGGTAACCAAGTAAGCTTTAGCTTTGTTGTTTTGACTGAGCCTTCAAGATGCAGCATGCCATTAAGACATACAACGATACCATTCTTGTCCTTCTCCACATTTTTTATGATGGCATTGCCCCAATCCATCAGTGTGACCTCTTCACCTTCTGAGACAAGTGCAGCATCAGCGCTATCCAACCAAATACGTTTTGTATAAGTAGTTGCTTTCTTTCCAGCACCTTCGTACTTTTTATGCCGAGCCAGAATTCTAACAAAAGCTTCTTCAGGCCCATTTGTTAAGCAAAGAAGAACACGATTTTCAAAAAGAGCAGTGTGTCTAGGACACACGGGATCAATAATTTTTTTATTGATTGTCCAAAGTTTGTCCCACTCCATTAGATTAAGATTTTTTGATGCTCCCTAAAATAATAGTGCAAAAGAAAACAAAGCTTTAAAAAACTGTATGGCAGATTAAAGAATGCTTACTGGAATAATTTCAAACCAAAGAAAAATCAAACATCCAAACTTACTTGTGACAGAATGAATTGCTTCAAAGCCTCTACTGTCAACCCTCTCCGTATTGTTCCTTGCACTGTTGGGAAACGAGGATCATCCCAACCCTCCACTTTTCCATTATCTACAAACCACTGCAGCTTTCGTTTACTCAGGAGAGTGTAAACAAAATTCAAACGGCTAAAATCCCACACATGTACTTTCCGCAAACCCATGTCTTCTAAAATCCTGTAGTACTGTTCATTACGATCATGGTATTCACTTGAGCGGAGAGCATGTGTCACACCCTCAATGCTATCTACATATGGACACGCAAAATCATATGTTGGATATATCTTATATTTGGATCCAACACGATGATGAGGGATAGGATTGCATCTATAATAAACAGGATCCCGCAATGATTTGTTTACAGCTTGCATATCCAGCCTACCTCTAAGACAACATTGCAAACCCCTCTCAGTACCAGCAATCATTTCTTTCCACAGAGACATATTTTGCTCCACAGTATTATTCCTATTGATTGACTCAATTCCATCCATTCTCTCTTTCTGCATCTGCTCTCGGGGTGTGTCATCCACATAGGCCTTCCCCTCAGATATCATTTTCTCAGCCATCTCTACTAACTGAGGAAAATAATCTGAAGTATACGTGGGTCCTTCTCCTTTAATGCCTAGCGTATCAAGATCATTCAATATGTTCTCTACAAACTCAATGCTTTCTTTAGCGGGGTTTGTGTCGTCAAAGCGTATAATCAAGCGCCCTTTATACCTCTGAGCAAAGTATTGGTTTAAAAAAGCAGCTTTTGCATGTCCAATATGAAGATATCCGCTGGGCTCAGGAGGAAACCGAGTACACACTTTTCCCATTTCTGCATCTGGTAAATCAATGTCAAATGAACCTTCCTCCTTTTCTTTCTCATTGCTTTCACTTTTGATACCATTTTGCTCACTATCTTTCAGATTTACTGGCTTCGCCTTGCCAATTCCTCTTCTGCCAACATATCTGTCAACCACTTCGCTGAGTACCGGGTACTCTGACAATATTGAATTGAACCACCTAACTAAATTTTGATACTTCTTTGATTTGCGGATACCTTCCCATCTCTGCCCTGTCCCTGAAACAAAGAAAATAAAAGTTACACTGTATACTGATTGCAATATGTTGTCTTTCAGAAAAGTGGAAACGAGAAACCAAATGGTTTTATATTGAAATAAGAAAACAAGCTTTTATGAATAGACAGGCAACATTTTTTAAGATGAAAAAAATAACAATCTTCATTTTTCATATATCTCTATGTATTTGGCTAAAATATGCTTCAATTGGCAATAACTGCAAGAAAAGAGGATTACAAATATTAAAAGCCTTGACAGTTAATATACAGCGGTACCTGCAAGACCAGACCAAACTGCTATATCAGCTACAGATAGATTATATCCAACCAGGAACGTCCGCAGTGAGAGATGGTTATCCACACAAGTACATGCTTTTTCAAAGTCAGCTCCAGAGGAAAAGATGGGTGCATATTCGAGCCATTCATCAATCTATAAATTCACAATCTATTAGTAAGATCCATTTCCAAAATTTTATATATAAAATCACTTGGCTAAATGGTATCGACTACAGATGCAGCCTGTCATATACATGATTGATTGAACAACTAATCGCATTTTTATGCATTGTTTACTCCCAAAACTCATGACCACATAAAAGATAATGAGCTATCTCTACTTGCCGAAACAATATACAAACAATTAAAGAAAAGGGGTTCTGCAACTTACAAAATCTCCAAATTGGAATCGTTTAATTATTAAAAAAGCAATAAGGAACAGAAATTTTAATCTAAAGGACTTCAAAGGTTTACTTTGCAATACAGGGCAAGTAGATGCGAGAGAACAGGAAGTCATAAACCAAGTATTGATAGAAGCAACAGAGAATCTTTTTATTGTACAACTACAGACAATGGGAATGAGGAGCACCTGAGCAGTTGAAAGTGCATCACGGTTGTAAAAATCAGGAAGAGTTGCAATGCGACCAAGGTATCTCAACAATATGCCAGTTCCATGCAGTTCCTCTCTACAACAAATATGCAAGCATCATTAAGCAAATATGAATGTTGTATTTACAAAGGATAAAATGGCAAATTCTGTGCTGAATATTTTTAAAAATATTTACACCTTGTTAAACCCCTTGAAAAGTGAATTTTGAATTGGAGGAAATAACACTGTAAACTGAACATACCCAGAGGAAAATGAGAGTGTAGGAGGTGATCCTGCAGGAAGCCTGGGATCAGTCTTCAATGGAACACCTACTACAGTTGCTGTGGCAATTATTGAGAAGGGCGGAATCTCTTGCGCATGTGCCAAACTCATTTCCATTTGCACTCCTAAATAAATCCATTAGTAGTCCCCTCAGTAGCTAAACTTTGGTAGAAACAACATAAATACTGAACTGAAAAACAGCAAGAAAGTATGTATACTCAACAAAGTACTCACAGATTTTTGTTTCTAAATAAATCTCAGAGATACTTAAACTAGCATTTGCACCCGAAGGAGGTGGACGGGTTACGTCAATAGAAAATTATATATAAGTTAATATGTTAGAGTACAATTTTGTATGTGCATAGAAGATACATTAATTTAATTTACAATATCTTATGTACATAACAGTATTTTGTATGTATACAATTCTGAAATACAATCTAAACTTTAGGTCAATGATTTATCTTGAAGCTATCACTTCTCTCTGTGAATTTTGCTTCATACTTTTAGTGGTCTCTTTGTTTTGGTTAACAATTTGACAATTTTACATCAAAATTGTAATGAAGGTACAATGATTATGTCGATTGTAATTTATATAGAATGGTTTATAAATTCGAAAGTAGCATCAGGTAAATAGAGAAACCAAGATTTTTATAAAAGATCTTAAAAAGAAGTTTATTGGTGTGCTATTTGAGATAATGTCTCAAAATTAAATAACTATATTTGAATAACTGTTGGACAAGGATGCTCAGTGGAGCATAACTGTCATCTATCATTCAAAACTAAATCTGAAATAATTAATAAGTAATTGTTCTTTTGCTTTTATGGGTAGAGGTTTGGGTTCTCCTTCGGTTCACTCATAGAGTTGGTTGTTTTCCTAACAGAGTGGCAAGTGTTTATCAAGTGTCATTATCTGAATTTGAAAGAT
The DNA here is from genome assembly GCA_007258455.2 of Sequoia sempervirens. Lineage (NCBI taxonomy): Eukaryota > Viridiplantae > Streptophyta > Pinopsida > Cupressales > Cupressaceae > Sequoia > Sequoia sempervirens. Next base: position 245,540 of record VDFB02367891.1, on the reverse strand, counting down.
AGAATTTAATTGAATCTAAAGACATAAATTGACTCTTCATCTCAATTTGCATTCCATAATAAGAAACACAAGTTCTCTGTAGTAGGATAGAAGAATTAGGGGAAGAAATAAACAAAGATTAGCTTGAGCTTTATTCACATGATGGAAACAGCCTCTTTAAGCACAATACATTCTATGGCTTCTTTGAGCTGTAGTGGTAATTGCGCTTCAAAATAAACAAAGATGATCTTGAACTCTATTCATATGTTGTCAACAGCTTCTTTGAGCATAATTCATTCTATTCCTCGATTTTTCAGTTGCAACAAAATTATATTCATACCACTAAATTGGTATTTGCTAAATTTATCATAAGAAAATGGTAGAAATCGAATCTTTACGATGAGAATATTGTAAAATTATATAAAATGATTAAAAAAAACAGATAAAAACTTTAAGGAGAGTTGCTTCTAAAATGAAGTACAGCGAAAGTGAGCAACCAGTGACAAGTGGAACACAAATTTGGGCCAGTGATGAGATAGATTTCCACATTGAAATTGCTTAGCGGACAAGAAGAGCATGAAAGACCTTGATGAAAATGGAACCTGCAACCCAGCCAATGAATGGGAACGTTGAAATTGCAAGCCCAAGAGAGCAATGGTGGAGCATATAAGGATCATTTCTTACCATGCTTGGCAAGTCATCCAAGCATGAGTTTGCCACTACATCTTTACCACATAAATTGAAAAATTCATGTTATGACTTGAAATCTTCTCATAATCAATTACAAATCAATGAAAGGAAAAACAAGCACATCTAGCAATTATAATGGATTCCTAAAATTAGTATGAAAAATTTTGCAAAGTAAAATTCATTGAATTACCTTGAGTTACTTCAACAAGATAAGAAAAATTTTGCTTAGATGCACATTAACAATTTTTTAACTAAATTTGCAAGTTAAATTTCATTGAATTACCTTGAACTACTTCAACAAGGCAAGACAAATTGCTTAAATGCACATTTAACAATTTTTTATTAAATTTGCCATGGGATTTAAAATATAAGGTAAGCATCATTGCAAAAAAAGTGTAAATGCATTTCATTTATCACAAAAGTAAAAAGGCAATAAGGTGAACTGTCCATTTCAAACATTCATCATGGCATAATTTGTGCAGAATCTTGAGGTAAGTCACTTGCCATGGTTTCGGTGAATGTTTTTTTTGGAGGGAATTTGTACGTGTCGTTTTTTTTTTTTGTTTTTTTGTTTTGTTGTGTAACTTAACATACTATCAAAGAGGTATATGTTCAAGATTAAATCCATGATGGAGATTTCAGCGAAATGTATAGGTCAGCAACTCAAGGTAAGCATGATGAATTTGTGGCTAGGTCTGATTTTTTATTTTTACCTCTTAGATGCTCTCTTGGACAAAGCAGGGAAATTGCGTGTCCCAAAAGAGAGAAGACTACTGCTCATAAGGGAGACAAATTATCTCACCGATGGCTGAGCATTTTGGGGGTGACAAAGACAGTGACAAACCTTCGGCAGTATGTTTATTAGCCACACTTGTAGGTGGGATGTCTCCAAATTCATTAAGGTTTGTCAGTTACGTAGTGTTTGCAAACCCAACAATAGAAAACTCGGGTTGTACCAGCCGTTGATGGTGCCTGAAAGATCATGGGAGAGCATATTAGTGGCCTTTTAGGTGGATCGCCAAAGACAAAGCATGATAATGATTACATTTTTATCATTGCAGATCATTTTCTAAGATGTGTGTCCTGATTGCCTTGGAAGAAGACTCTAAAAAAGCAATGAGGCTGATTTATTTTCCAAGAATGTTTGGGTTCACTTTGGTCTTCCAGAAAGTATCACATTTCAAATGAAGACATGACAAACGGAGGTGGTTACTCAAACATTGGTGCAGCTCCTACAAGAGTATAATCAGAGTTATCCAAAAACGGTTGGGATGAGTATTTTGGTCTACATTCTGTACTCCTAAAAGGCTAAAACAACTATTCATTCGTCAAAAATTGGTGCCCTTTCAATGCTTGGTCTGGCTATTTGCCACCCGACCCATTTGATGTTTGTCTTGGACAGTCAAGAGAAAGGCAGAAAAAAAAGGGATGCAAAGGTGGATAAGCAGCAAAGTTCATAGATAAGGTAATACAAATTAATCTAAAAGTTCAGGAAAGACTCAAAGAGTCCCAAGCAAAGTAAGCATTATAAGCATCACCATGATCAGCACACAAATTTCAAGTGAGTGACGTCAAAATATAACAAATTAAAATACAAATACAGAAACAAATTTCAAAATTGTCAAAATAATTTCAGCTGAACCAAAGATTTTGAAAGAATGTAAGATTTTTATAACCATGAAAGAAAGAAATAAATAAAAAACCTTTAACACATTTACTAATGTATGGCTGTAGCTTGAACTTAGCACTGAAAAAAGTATATGCTGCCAACATTAAAGACTGTAAATAGCTTTTTATTCTTAATTCAACTCAACTTCATTTATAGTAAAGAGGGTTTAGTGCACAAAATGAACAGTTTCTTGTAAGATTTTTCAAAAAATACATAAAAAGAACTCCGCAAATTCAGAGATCTATCCTCCACATTCAGCACTAAGAAATTCTAGGATGACATTATATATAATAAAAATTCCAGCAAAATTTTAAAGCATATCATTCGAAAGATGCAACACTACAAAATCATAGCAGGGGTTTGAAAAAAAACAAATAAATTACAAAATCGTAGCATTGTTAGTGTTAGTTTGTTACACTTAACATGTTTCAGGAGGTGTTTAGAAGAACTTTCAGTTAAGAATCTGTAATTGTTGAGCACTGTGAGGACCCTCCTCCCTGTTTAGAGATCAATTCTGAAAGAGGCGCAACAAACGACTTAGTGCCCATTTCCATCAATGTTAGCACATACATATATAAACTTGTGAATTTAGATCCTGGCCTCTGAAGTGTATGGTATTCCGAATTTTCACTCTTAGTACTTACAGTCTTAATGCATCTTTTAAAATCATATATTTGATATAAAATCAATGAATGTAGTAAATCGAAATATCTTAACTACAAAGACGCTTCTTTGAAGTTCATTGTGAAAGAGGCACAACAAATTGCTTAGTATCATTGCCATCAATGTTTACATGCCTCAAATACGAAGTTAAGCATTGTGATACTGATACCCATGGGCCATACCAAAAGGTGTGTATGCAACACTTTCAAAATCAGACGAGTAAGGCAAAGCATGCGTTGCTCAACCCTCGTATCATGTTCGCCCACGAAAACTTAAGGGACAATGCATAACCTCACCCACTCAGACACGAAAGTAAGTATATAAATAAGGAAAAGAATTGTCAAATGACAAACTCTAGCTTGGCCAAAACTTAAATCCTACAAGACAACCAACAATGTTGATATCGAAATATAGTTCAACTTCCAGACAACCGCTGAAAGCTGCCAAAGCTTTAAAACCATATAAATTCTCTAAAATACATGTTTTGACAAAGAATTCCAAACCAGCAAAGCACAAATCTAGCAAAGTGCTTGTTCATACCTTGAAATCCTGTGCAATCTCTCGAACCAACCTTTGGAAAGGCAGCTTTCTGATCAAAAGCTCAATGCTCTTCTGGTACTTACTAATTTCACTGAAGCACAACAAAAATAAACAGATCATCAACTTCATAAGATCTTCACAATCCATAATATTATGGTACATAATTTCTGATTTTGAAAAAAACACTTACAGTATCAAAACCAAAAACTATGCACAATAACTATATAACTCTCAACAGTCAAAATGAAAAACCCTAAATTACTATATTACATTCATATTTAGGTTTCCTAGATTTTCAACGGTTCAAGATATCTCTTCCTGAAGAAATACAGGGATGTAAGACTAGGCATTACAATAATATCATATGAAAACAACCATAGATAAACCCCAGAACCAATGCCTTCAATTAACAGATAACAATAGAATTGTTTTAAAATGAAATGAAACACAGCAAAAAATGAACTGGCCGCGTACAGATTCCCCAAAAAATACTCACTCAAACCATGGCAAGCGTCTTACCTCAGGATTCTGCACAAATTGTGTCGTCCTGTCAACCATACCGAGAGTAAAAGAATTTTATAAAGTGAAACGAACCAAAACCTTTATAAAAGTGAAACGAACCAAAACCAATCTCCCTACAGCGGATGCTTCAATCTATTCAAAATAAAGCAAAAGTAGATCTTTAAAAAACTAGCCGCCCGTAAAAATTTGTTTGACGGCGTGAGGCGAGGGATGTTTCACTTAGCATGAAAGTTGTCTCGAAAATCCAATGGCTCAAAGAAGACTATACGGGCATAGAAAGACCGTATACCGGCGTAAAACTAGCAGCTGCACCAGAAGGAGGTGCAATGATTACGCCGATTGCTATTTATTTTTGTGTGCTTTTTTTGAGGTGCAATGAGAGGTTTGTACCTTAGGTTGGGCATTAGGGTAGATTAATTGCAAATGATCTCGATAGGTATAGATGCATTCCACACATCTCCACCAGGAGGTAATTGCTTAATAAAAAAAATCAATTGTAGTTGAATGCCAAAGTTTCAATAACTTGAATTATATGATTTTTAATACAAATCTACTGACATGGTGAATATTTTTAAAGTTTCTCTTTAAAACAAATCTACTGACATGGTGAAAATAAAGTGATTGAGTTAGTGATTATGTGTTTGTGTTATATGTGATTAGATTAAACAATTAATAATCAAAATTAAATAAGGAAAGAAATAAAGTTAGATAAATGTTGATTTTTTTGTTAAAGAAATAAAGTATTAAATGCAAATGAAGAATTAATGTTGGCATCAAATTAACAAAAAAAATTGGAAATTGAAATAGAATGCTACCATCTTGTTGGAAAATTAATATTGATTTAACTTTTACTTGAAAAGCAAGATTTTTGATGTTTTTATCATTTAATGGAAAGATTATTTGCCATTTAACAAATTACAATTTTTTAGAAACTCCATAAAAAGCTTTTACCAATCTACATATTTGCATTCTCTTTGTTTTAGATTTTTGTTATTATTTGTCACACAATTTTAAATAAAATCATAATTATTTTGATTAATATAGTGTGGAATATAAATAAATAAATAATAGGTCTATTTTTTTAGGAGATGGTTTGTTGCCTTCAACATAATATAAGCTTACATGAATATTAGATGGAAGTTTTGAAAAGAAACACAGTTTATTTAAGATAAATATATTAATGGGATGTTTTTTTTTTTTTTTTTCTCTATTAAATCAGATTTTGAGATTGAATTCTAATTGAAGAAACACCCATTATGTTTTTATTCTCTTAATTCTTGTGTTGTTTAATTATTTTTAATCTTCAACTATTGCATCATAATCAATTATGTTTAGGTTATGGGTCTTTTTGTTTTACTTGGGATCTTTCTTTTTGGAATAGTACACAGTCATTTGTTTGATTCGTAGATCACAATGATGTTAAATGTAAGAAATCCTACGGGTCAGATAGCTATCTTATTGACATTTGTTAGTTTTGTTGTCTTAATGTTTTCTACTCACACACAAGATTTACCGGGGGTTTGCTTGTTTGTAGGGGTTTGAATCCTTTAGCAGACTGAACATGGAATGTTTTTGGGAAAATTTAATCCCATTTTATAAGTTTTTAATAATAATTAACAAACATAAATTTAAAAAGTATTATATAAGTATATAATATTTACCTCACTTGTGTAAAAACACAGAACAAAAGAACTACTGAAATAATGAATGCTGGTTTCTGAAGCCTCATTATGTCAAAAATCAAATTTATGTACAACTCTTTAGCATGCCATGCAAAGCTTTTTCATTAAAAGATTAGCACAGTTGATTCCAGATAAAAGCACAGAGAAAAAAGTTAAAGAAATTTTTGTTTTAAATTAAAATGTCATTGTTTCCTTCAACGCCACATATACTATTTGTTCAGCAGTGTAACATATACTATTTTTCCTATTTGTTCAACAGCGAAACATATTGATATTTTGCAAAGAAAATGTTTAAAATTTAGCATGCAATTTAGTGTATTGTGCTGCAAACAGATGAAAACAGAACAATTTTATATACATAGCAATAGTTGCCCCTTTTTCTATGAATGCTAAGTTTTATAAATAGTTATTAGCAAGGGTATGAAGTGTCATAAATAGTAAAAAGAAGTTATTAAAAAACTAAATCCCTATCAAACAACGAGTGAAAGAATTGTGAAAGGAACTTACTTCTAAAATGTTGGTACAGTAATATAAAAATACATCTTCAATATAAAGAAGGTACCAGTGGGAAAGAAATTGCAAAAATATTAAAAATAGCTGTGCATGTGTAATGAATGGCTGAATGAAGTATGAACAATGAAGTCAAAATATCTTTGTACTTGTTACAGACTTTTTAGCACTGAAGTGTTTTAACTATGAAATATCAATGAAAAATAACAGCAATACTGCCAGAATGTACAAGATATAATGTATAGGAAATTTGCAGGAGCAACCATAAAAATAAGAAGTGCTTCCATAAATAAAACAATATGAACGAAAATTCTCTAGTTACCATAATATAAATACAAATCGTTTTTGGTTCATCATAGATGCCTTTGAGAATATGAATTGAGAGCAATGAAATTTTTTGCTTTATGCTTTGCCCCTTATAATGTTATATGATATGAGATTGGTTGCAATGGTCCAAAAATAGACCGAAGAGAAAAAATGCTGGCAGCCTGCAAGTTAGGAGCTATGCTGTGAGTGGGTAGAATTAGAAAGGATGGGATGGATAACAAACATAATAACTTGGCTACAAGTAGGATGAGGACCTGAGGAAATGATCAATTAGAGAAAGGGACTAATGATTATAATAGAAGCATTGCTTGGGTGTGGCTTCCAAGGATCAAGGGTTACTTTATCAAGTGATTCAGTGGGAGATCTCAAGGAAACAAGTGCGATTCATCCAATAAGATTGCAAGTAGAGAAAGTTATGGTAAATAAAACAAATCTGAAAAAAAATGAGCAATAATTATTTTGCTTAAATAGGTATGGCAAAATGTTTGTGGCTCCTAATGTGCAGCAACCTGTAAGCGATCCCTTGGTGTCTGATTTATTATAAGATTTATAATCTAGCTAGCATTGGGATTAATTGGTTTGTTAATGATAATTTGGAATGCATCTACAAGATCTTCAAACAGTTGTTCAAAAATGAGATATTAGATCAACAATGCAAGCGTATGCATTAACCAAATAATGAAAGGTGAGGAATAGAACAAAGCAGTAAGGAGTGAGCCCCTCCAAGCCAAGCAATTTGTGTAAAACCTCACTGTATGAAATGTGCTTGTAAAAATTGAAGCAAGCTAATAAATTAAGACTCCACAAGTAATTGTAGAGACAAAATTGATGTACACTATATTATTGTTTCTCTAACCCTAGGACGGTTTACATAGAGTTGTGAGCCGTGTATGTTCCATCTAACTAAAGAAATGGTCAATTTTTGCAAGTATGAATGTAATGCATACGTTGTATGAGTGTATGACTGCAATGGAACAGGTGTGAGAGGAGAGTGGGACAAGGATGAATGTAATGCATACGTTGTATGAGTGTATGACTGCGATGGAACAGGGGTGAGAGGAGAGTGGGACAGGGTGTATGACTACGATTTGTACAATAATCTAGGTGCGTTATAACCAATCCCTACCTTCAATGTCTTGATTGAAAAAAAATTGCAAGAACACATTAAAAGAATCCTCATATAATGCTTGAGGCCTACACATTCTGAAGCATGAAATTGTGCTACCCAATTCCTAGATTGATTAGAAATGGCATTTGATAAACTGACCTCTTGAGATTGGAATAGGTTTAATGAGACAGAAGAGGAGTCGAAGCTTCAAATCTTGGAGGGTTAAACAGATATTGGAATAATAAGCAATGCGAAGATCGCATTGATTGACAACTGAGCAGCGTTCACCTTCAGCCCTGAATCTGTAAAGGAAATCAAATCATATTCACATTTCAGAAACTAAAAATCAATCAAACTGTGGCAAGTAATTTACCTCTAGATTCTGGTCAAATTGTGACATTCCAGAAATTAAAAACAATGAAACTATGGCAAGTAATTTACCTCAAGATTCTGGTCAAATTGTATTGTGCTGTGAACGATGCTGTCGAGGAATATGAGCGAAACCCTAGGACGCAGAATATTGGCAAATGAGATGTCCCACCTATCAACTTTCAGTTGCTGTTTCAAGGAGATTATGCGATAAAAAGACCTGGCGTGACAGCTGTTTCCGATCAAAACCTCGGCTGACCAAAAAAAATAAAAGAACCTCGGCTAATACTAGAGAAAAATAAAGACCTGGCGTGACAGTTGTTTCCGATCAAAACCTCGGCTAATACTAGCAATCTTTTATATCTTTGGAACAGATACGGCAAAATAATTGATGGTGAGGGGAGAAAGAATGAATGAAATATGTATAGTAAAGGAAACAATCATGTAGAAATTATATCATTTAAGAGTGAGAAATATTAATTGTTTTGAGAAAATGAATAAAGAAGAGAATAACAAAATAGGTATTGAACATGTATGAAATATAAAGCATGTTTAAATGGCATTAGATTAAAAAAAATTGTCATGTGATAAAAGCAATTATAACACTTGTGTGCAAGTTTTTTTGTTTTTGCATGAAATACAAGCACAAGACAAAAGTAAATACAAAACACTCAAATTAGGGTCTATGATAAAAACTCAAACCAGTAAAATATACCTTCAAAAGATGCCAAGGAAGAGTTTGGTGAGTAGTTTGCCCCTTTTGATAGCTCGATATGTGTGCTCAAGGTCCAATTTTAACAGCATAACGATTTGATTTTGCTTGATTTTGGATGTAAATGTGAATGCTAAGTGGAGGTAGATGATAGTGGATGCAAGATTGGCCATAAAGATTGTGAGAGAGCTTGAGAGTATGAAGTTGGATGATTGTGGTTGAATGTGGTAGAATGCCCAAAATGATTAAGTGTTTCTTAGTCATTTGAAGAGAGGAAGGGGATGAATGGTGGGGATTAGAGCTAGTATGAGATGGAGATGACACTTGTCATCACATAGGAGAGTGGGACAAGGGGCATTAAAAATTCCTATTTAATCTTCATAGGGATGGTAAAAGGAATTAAAAATTCCTTGGGGGATGGGAGAGGAATTAAAAATTCCTTTAGAAACCTTGGATAAATTTGGGGATGTGGGGAGATTAGAAAAGAGTTTAATATTCCTTGTGGAAAGGGGTGAGGAATTAAAATTCCTCAAAAGGTGTTGGGTGAATAAAATGGAACTAAAAATTCCATTGGGGTATGGGCTAGCATTTATTAGGGGTTGGCCAAAGGGCTAGGTTAGGCTAATTAATCAAAGATTGGGATGTGCAAGTGAGGGATTAAGAAGATGGTTAGGTTAATGGAGAGAAATTAGGGGCCACTTGCATATTATGGAGGATGTGACACCTAATCATGGATTATGAGTGTGCACATCTCTAACCAAGGATTATGCAAAATCATGATTAGAAGAAGGTTATGGAAGATGTGACATGATGGATTTTTTTGGAGGAAAGAGATAAATGATGGGAGTAAATAATTAAATGTAATTATTTACATTAGGCTAGGATTTAAAAATGATAGAAAAAATAGATTAGGATAAAGGGATAAGAGATAATGAATATTAATTAAATAATAGGGTATTATTTAATTAATATAGAGGATACAAAATTGGTCAAATTAGGGGTAAATTGACCAAATGAAAGTGGTCAATTTTCAGTGTCTATATTTTTCCCCTATTTGAGATAGTGTTACAAAGTAGCATTATTTCAAAGAAGATTAAAACATAACACCTGGAAAAAGATGGTTAGATTGTGAAAGATGCTCCAGTCATTCAAATGAGTGACTAGGAGGAAAGATTATGGGAGTGAAGATGAAGATTAGGGATTGAGGATGCCCCCTCAAGAGGACATGTGAGTTCAAGAGAACATGGGTGTGCACTCAAAATGGATGAGATGATACAAGGGTAGATGGAGAAGATGATGCAAAATGATGGATAGAATGCAGGATGGGAGGAGGAGATAATGGAAGGAGAAGATGATAAGAAAGCAAGCACAAATGGATTCAAGGACAAATATGATGTTTCTCAGGCGATAAAGCTACAAGCCCAAGTTGATTAATGGTGGATGGAGTGTTGTTGATGAGGGAATGATATATCCCAAAACAACACAGGCATAGGGAAGGATAATTCCCAATGATGATAATGATGGGAGTGTTGTTGATGAGGGAACAATATATCCTAAAACAACATAAGTATAGGGAAGGATACATCCCAATGAAGATGATGAGAGAGTTGTTGATAAGGGAATAATATATCTCGCAACAACACAAGGATGGGGAAGGATACATCTTAACGATGATGATGATTAGATCAAAGCTTGTAGCAAGGCTAGGAACAAGGCCAAAGATGTGACTAGATAATTTGTGCTAGATTGAATGGATGAGGGTTGGATTGAAGCAAGGGGAATGATGAAACAAATGAAGATGATGGAGGAAAAGATTCTTAGAATAACAAATCTATATTATTCTAAGAATATTGAAGAGATGATAAAATGATGAGGATGCATGAAAAGATGCTTAGAATAACAAATCTATATTATCCTATAAGGATTGAAGGCATGATGATATGATGAGGATGTGTTACCTGCAGGTATACTATGTATCATGTCCTTTAAATTTTGTCTTTCGTGGTCTTTAATTTCTTTTTTTTTGCCCAAGTCTAAGGTCTTTGCCTTCATTTTAATCTTAGTTTGTGGGATCCTCTAAGTTTCTAACCCCTTGTCACATGTTCTTTAAGTTTTGAAACATAAGTGGTCGGTGCCCAGTGTTTTTAAAATTGTTGTCAGGTTCATATTTTTCCTAACCTCCTAATAGCCTGACTTGTTTTCCTTTCGTAGCATTAAGTGTGTTGGTCTATTGTGTAGTCAGTGAGTCGAAGGTTTTCATAACTTCGTAACTCCTGACTTTTGGTTCTAAAGTTTCACTCTTCTGCGACAAGGCGATATATTGTTAGTTTCACATGTTTTGAGGCACCGCCTATGCATTTAAGGAGGCATACAGTACAACTTGGAGATGTATTATCAAGGAATTTTGTAGAGCATGCAAACCCTAGGGTTTGCTTTATCAAGGATTAAAAATAAAGTGTCGTATTAATTCATACCAAACACACATCCTATCATTTTGCATAACTTAAGGTGGTGGAGATTTATTTGGTTAAGCCTTCAGTTGTACCTTCGCCTTTTACAACTATTTCTTCAAGCATACGAGTGTTCTTTCTGTGCATTGCAAGCTCATGCAGTTTGGAATTGAAAATTGTTGGCTCAACATAAGGGACACAGAGCTGGGATCTTTTAAGCTAGAAGAATTTTGGGCGTGTTTGGAAAGTGACAGAAGATCTCCTATCGACGCAAAATTGTTAGAAAGCAGATTAGCTCATGTAGGGAGTTTTCCAAAAGCTGTGTTGAGCATAGACCTAATAGGTGCATGCACAAGAAGATATATTCCTAAAACATAGGAAATAAAAATTGTGGACAGGACTATTGTTGCTAAAATTACTCCTGGAGCTATCTCCCACGCATTAAAGATTCCTGAGAAAGCACCAATAAAGAAAATGTTTGTTGCGATGGCTAGTAAGTTTTTCAAAGTCAATGAGAGTTGGTGCAAGAATTATATGGCTAGAGGGTGGTTGAAGTCAGAGAAAAGAGGTAAGTCACATCTACCTGCCAAACTTAAGAGAATGCATTTCAAAGGGGAAATTGTAGATGTCATTGCTCTGTTACATTGTATTGTTGGAAATGCACAAATTGATTCTTTTGAAAATTGGATGTGTCAATTTATTTTGGTTATCTGTGATGAGAATGTGTTCATTAATTGGGCTGAGATAATTTGTTTTTATTTGAACAAACAATTAATCAATTTCCAAAAAACTGCTACCTTCCATTTGTGTTCTTACTTAATATATATTATAGCTAGTCAAAGATCTTTTTGATTGGGATTAAAGCCACAAGTATCCCCAACTTTCGGCATGCTTGTAAATAAGTGTTATCCGCAGTTTACCAAGCAAGTTGGAATGGGAGATTTTTGCCTTGCCAATGATGCATTCTTGATGGAAGTTGTGAGGAAATTGGATGGAAACATTGAAATGCATTTTTCTCCTAAGTCAATGACTCTTGTATCAAAGTTTGGAAGTTTCTATATTCAATTTGATAGGTTTTCTTATTTGAGGATAGGAGGTTTTGAGAAAGCCCCATTAAAATTGCCTAGATATCCTGAAGATTTGTTGGTGTTCCTGGAGGTTTGTAGGCAAATAGTTGTGGTGAATGTGAAGTACATAAATATGGGAAAGCGAGGGTATCGTTTCCCATTGACAAATCCTTCTTTCACATGTAAAAATAATCAGATGGCCAAAGGTGTTGAAGGAGTTCTTAAATAATATAATCTCCAACATTTATTCATGTGAGCCAATTTTGACAAGGGTTTCCTGAGGTAGAATTTATATGGAGGAAGTTCATATCAACATCAACCTTCTATTGAGGATTTTTGGGAAGATTGTGCTAATGAAAATGAAGTCTTCAAAAGGGATTATATGAGGTTAACCCTCAAACAAATACAAGATTTTGGTCTTTCTTTCTAGATTCCTAAAGGTGTGATTGAAGATTCAGAGGTTGTTGACCCCGAATATGAAAAATTGTCTAATAAATCTCATCCCAAGGTTGACTGAGGTAAAAATGAAGTTTTGAATATGAATGAACAAGCTACCCCGGTATTGAATAGAACTCAGGACTGGTTAGAAGGAAAATGGCAACAGGTTGTAGGTTCTACTCAAGAACCAATATCATCTCATAGAAATGAACAGGGGTCCACTCAAGCAATTGCAGTGTGTACATCATCAGGGAGAATGGCCACTAGGTCTTCTAGTATAAATTCACAGTCCGGAGGTGATGGTGAGAGGATTAAGGAGTCAGTTAAACTGAATTCAGTGTGTGAATAGGACAACATATCTACCCCTACCCCTAAAAAGAAAACCAATCAAACAACGCCTATGCCAAAAGATCTTGATGCCATTTTTAAGCAAATTGTTGAAGATAATACATTTCCCCATTTTTCCGAAGTGCCCTCTTCCTCAGTGGAAAATATTCCCATTCCCCCTAGTGAGTCTAGAGAAATTGCTCTAAGAAATAAAGATCTTGTTTTGGTAGAAGCCTCCTCGATATGGTTGAAAAAGGTAGTAGAGAAAAAGAGAAAATATACTCCTATGACAACAGTTGGAGTAGGTACGATTGCAAAGTTGGTCTAGACTTCTTCAAGGCCAAAGAAAGCTCAAAAAATGTCAATAATGTTGGCTAACCCTACTTCTGGTAATCAAGTATTGGAAATTGCAGACCCTATCAAAGATCTAAATGAGGATGAGATAACAATAGCTGACTATAAAGTCACACATGTTGATATGGGGCCCCAGACAATTGAAGGTGATATATATCATGTTGATTATTCAGTCAATGTTTTGATTAAGTGAGTAAAGGAAGAAAGGAAAGGGTGAGATTGTAATCTCAGGTTCTTGATTTGAAAAACTTTATTTCTTCTATAATTCCCCCTTCTATTTCTAGTGAAGTCTCAATTCTCAGCTAGGAGCTATTGATACAATGCAATTAAGTAGGAAGAATTTGAGCTATTCCAAAAATGTTAGCGAATGGATTGATGAAATGCTTTAGGAGACTATCCTCTTTATTAGTAAGTCAGTGCTTTTCTATACTCAAGTTGTTGATAAGAGGAAGGTGATAGAGCCCCCAAAATTCTTGATATTTTGAGGACCTTTTTGTGCTTGGTAGTAACATGTCACATGTTTCCTATAGGTAGGGTTTAGGTTTTTACCTAGTTAAATTTGCTCTTAATCACTCCATGTATAACCCTTGGGCGTTTTAATTTCGTGTTCACTTGTTCTCCCGGTTGTTAGTGGTATAAGTTGTCTTTCGAGCCATCATTATTCATTCCATATCGGCCCCTTTGCTTAGGTTATTTAGTCACTATTAGCTAAAAAGCACTTTAATTCTTCCAAAGTCGGGTTCTAATAGTTTGCTCATTAGTGACTTAAGTTTAAGTCATCAATCTCCAAGGGTAAATCTTCGTTGGCCTAGTCAAGGCCCTCTTTTATGAATAACTTTGTCGCATGTGTAGGTTTGAAGATCACCAGATTGTGGGATTTAATCTGGGTCCTTCCCTGCTAGCTCACACATCCCAAATGATAGCAGTTTAATTGTTGCGAGATAAGCGAAATGTTGACACGTGTTTGATCGGGTATGTGGGCCTAGTCGTTGTGTTCCATTCCAATGATCGAGGTTTTGAGATCAACGATGACTATTAAAGGATGAAAGATGATCACTATCATTCCCCGCCAGCTCGTGGAGGTAAGATGCAGGCTCGTTAAAAGCAGCGAGACCAGAGAGAAGCTGCCACGAACACTCTATGGCTACTAGTAGGTGGAGCTTACAAGTATGTGAAGAAGGTCCAGTCAACCTATTTCTATTGGCCATTTCCCCAAGTTGAAGCAGCAATGCCAATTCAAATGCCATTGACTTGATCTAAGTCGTTCGAGAAGACCATCTCAGTTAAAGATCGACAATGCACATTGTAACGTGCAAAGTACACCCGTTGTAATTATTTTACTTCGCACGAGTGGGAAGTAATGGTAGAGGTGACCTATAAACTTATTCAATTGCCTTCAAAATTTGTGTATACGGTCAGTTCTTCCTAATTTGGGATTTGAAGACATGTTTGGAGTGATACAAAGAATTGAAAGAAGAAATTTGCAAAATTCATCCCGACTAGCATTAGGGTTTACCATAATTGAAATTTGTAAGTACAAACATAGTTTTATGATTTTTCAATTTTTGAATTAGGGCTCGCTTTTAATTTTCTTTCAAAAGAGTGCCTTTATTGCTTTGTTTTCATTACTTTGAATTAGGGTTAATTCTATTTTTAAAAGGTCGTAACCCTGTAAAATCATCTGGAATTAGCATTCATTTTGAGTCATAGGTTGCAATTAAGAGGTTGATAGTTGAAATTCTTCCTATTAGAACCCTGGTATACATAAAACCCATGGCTCTCAAAGTACAGATTGCCACCTCTTCAACCTAGCCTAGACCACTCTCCCAGGATGTAATTGACTTGCTACCCTCATCCACAAATAAGAAACCAGAAGGAAAGGTCTTGTTTCATGGCCCTATTATAAAATGAGTGATGGATAAACAATGCTTCATAAAGGATGTTGAAGTACCTTACACTAGATGGTAGTTGTTTTAGCATTGGTTCAGGAATAGGAACCTTGGAGCTCCTCTCAGTAACCCTTGGAGGTTGGATATGGGAAACTTGATTGTTCCCAATGTATACATGGATGTTGATCTTTTGAAGGATATCGACTCAAGGAATGACCTAGTTTCTAGGGTGGTCAAGACATTTGATGGGGTAGATATGGTAAGGATAACCAGGAAGGAAATTGAAGAAATCTTTGACTTGCATGAGTGCAGTCCGGATATGGTCCCTTTGGATATGGAGGATATTATAAAAGAACACAACAATACCAAGGTGTTCATTACAACAAAGATGTTATCTTTGCATATTGTTGTCACTGGTACTGGGAAACATAAGAGGCAGATCAAGATTGGTGAGAAGGAGCTTGAACCTTTCCCAATGAGCTATTTTGCTATTTATTTCAGAAAGAATGTGTATTATTTGTGTCAGATAATTGGTTGTGCCCCACTTGACACTTTGCAAAAAGAATACAGTTATTTGGCCACACATTTGCAACATCCACCATATAGCATTGTCTATGATTATCGTACTTATCTGGCAGAATGCATCCACAAAGGCTTAGTTGATATGAAGGAAGGCAAAAAATGGGTAAAGTTTTGGTGGTATTCATTATTAATGCACATGTTTTTGCATAGAGGACAAAAGGTTTTTGAAAAGGATATCACTTTGAGAAGGAAAGAGGAAGGTGTTGACCTGCCTATTCAGTGTTGGACCTGAATTCTAGAAAAAGATGACAAGAAATACAATTTTCTAATGTTTCAAAATGATTTTGCATCCAGAATAAGGAGGTCCCTAATATATGAACCACCAAGAATTCCTAGAGAAATTCATGAGTTCTTGAGACCCATGGAGATGAGGCCAGATCTGAACTTGAGTCATAAGTGGGGAGACTTGATTTTATATCCTAACAATCAGAGTATATAATGGTCTGGACCCATATGTCTTGCCAAGGGATGTGCCTATGAGAATAGGATTCCTTGAAATCATAAGGCAACTAGAAGCTTCATAGATAGTGCATCTACCTAATATAGCAAGGAAAGGATCATTCTTTCCAGAATGGACAACGTTTGTTGATTATGTTCTAGTGAAAGGGGCATGGAAGCAAATAGTACATTTGTTGGCACCTTATAATTTAATGACTATATGCCCAAGGAATCATGATCCTGAGGGCTTCATCAATAAACTAAAAGCAAATAAGAAAATGGCTAGTTTTGTGCATGTTTTTTATTATCTTGAAGATGCCATTAGGAATATTTTTAGATTTGAAGAACAAGATGAAAGGAAAGCTAAATACCTTGCTTATATGAATATGGTAGAAGAAAAATGGAAGAAGAATCCCAAATATGATCCTTTGCCAAACATACTTGATGAATTTAGCAAACTCGTGCATGTTATGGACAATTTTGAAAATGTAGTTGGTATGTTGAGGGAATAGCGGGAAGTCACAAATAAAGGGAAAGCAAGGGTGGTTGAAGAAGATGTTGAAGTAACATTATAAGAAAGGCCTACATACCAACCACCCAAGACATTGAGAATTTACTCCAAGAGGAATAAAGCAACAAATGAAGAATGAAGCTTGATAGCCCCTATCACTTATGAAGATCCAAAGGCGTATTCTCTTGAGAGTGCATTGCCACCACGTCCCACATAGGCTCCTTTGCCTATAATTGATCTTGACCCACCCCATTAAAGTCTTGTTCCTCCTAAGTAGCCACCCCTAAAGAAGCAAAGAACTGAGGTAAGAGGAGTGGTTGAATAGTCTGATACAAATGAGGATGAAATCTATATCACTCTTGAAGATATGAAACTAGGAATGCCTCCTCTTGAAGGGGAAATTGCCTCAAGTTCAGGACAGAGTAATCTCAAATTGGGAAAACTTGACATTAGTAGTTTAAACACTTCATATGATCTAAGAATAGAAGCTTGTAAGGAGTTTATGGAGGATGAATCCTTTATTGAAACATCTACACTTAAAGATTTATGGTGGAGATCCAAAGCTGCAAAACATGCATAAAAAGTGGCCACCAAAAGGAGTTTGCATCCAGAGTTGCCTGAAAGTTTCATTCAGGCAAATGTGATAAGTATTATGAAGAATGAGTTTCAAAAGATTAATGCCTAGGATGGCAGAGAGCTTGTAAAGAAGTGTGGTGTCCTATTGCTACTAGAATGGAACATTGTTGATGTTCTTGTCCTATATGCCATAAGGAGGGCTCAAAGGCCTCTGGTGCAAAGAGAAGAAGAGTTGGAAATGGAACTTCAGGGTTCATCATTTAGTGAGGATTGGGATGCATTGGAAATATGGTCATTTTCCATGGGATCTAGGAAACCAATCCTTGCAGAACCATCATATTTCAGTGGACAATTGCTTGTGAAGAGAGTTGTTGAAACCTTGGCTTTGGAGGTATTAGACATGGATGTCAATGTTGTTAGGTTCACTAAAGCGACTATGGAAAGTATCACCCTAGAGAGGGATGACCTCGAGAATAAATATCAAGAGCTTCTCACTATAAACAGAAGGTGGTTGTATTAGAAACTGAATTAGTGTTTTATAAACAAAGAGGAGAAATGCAAAGAGAATAGGACCATCCTAGCTCAAGCCACCCACCTCCAGTGTCTCCAATTGCATCTTCCCAGCATTCACCTCATGGTCAGGTCTTAGTAATGGTGCCATATAGTTTGGGACATGGATCACTCTCAGTAGAGGAATCCAGTAAATCATGTCCTAGCTCATCTAATGAAAAAACAAGGGAGAAACTTCTTCTGCAAGTTGAGACATATAAGAAGTTGTTGGAAAAGGCTCAAGACACAATGTACATACTATCTTGAAGAATCTGAATGAGAAGATCTAGGCTAGATTGAATAGTGTACATGAAAATTACACCCTAATGATGCAAGAAATAGGATTGTCCCAAGGGGATAAAGAGTTGGCCATGCCAATCTTAAACAAGTGGATCCCAAGAGTTAAGAGATTAAAGTTAATAGTAGTTGGAGCTGGAAACATGAAGATAAGTATCCTCATGTGCTTCCAACCTATACATTTGTGTGTGAGTTAAGTGAGAAAAAGCTTCAAGGATACATAGCCCCACTGGAGAAAAAGATAAGAGAATTAATAGCTCATTGTGATCTGGCAGATTTGTCGCCATTGCCAGATATTTTGCTCACTAATTATGAAGTGAAACCATTGCGAGTATGGAAAAGATAGATGGATGAGGTTATCTACTCCTAGGTGAATGAAATTTGTAAAGAAGTTGATATTAATGTCTTTAATGACACTTTGGGAAAGTTGACATTTATTGTCAGCTTTCTGGAGGACTTTGACAAAGAATCCAATTATGTAATAACCAAGGACTCCCCATATAGGAAGATATTAGATAAAGTTATCTATTTCAACTGGCCATCTAATGAGGAATATGAAGAATGGGGAAGATTATTGGTTGGTCGATTTGGTTTGTAAACATGGATGTGAAACATACAATTGGTCAAGTATTGTACAGGTTTGGCCTTAGAAGTTACAATGTATAAAATATATGTTTCACAAGAAAGTATCAACTATTGATGATGTCGAAAGTTGACTGAAATGCAAATTCACTTTTGGTCTACATCATTTTGTCATTTTGCTTGATGAAGTGGAAATGCTATAATGAAGAAGATTATTCTTTTTAAAATGTGTTTTTTGGAAGGAAAAGTTGCTTCTTACAACAAATGTAAATAATCTTTGTCTTATGTATATTCCCTCCATTTTGAAGAATACAAATATAACTGAATTAGGGAATATGTCTTATAGCGGTCCAATTAGAATGTGACATGTGTACATCTGGTCTGAAGCTTGTTTTTACTCCCTTGTTTTATAAAAGGGAATTTAGGGCCATTTGTGTGGGTCTTTTGTTGAATTGTGAAAGTTAAGAACACAAAGTGAATATGCTAAGCTTTTGTCTAATGTTTTGAGTCTAGATAGCAAATTTTGTCAAATGTATGGTTCCTGAGCACATCTAAATGATAATGGAGATTTTTCGAGCCTATAGTCTCTCCACTTTGGCTTTGTATTCAAATTATTAATGAAAATATTGATTAGAGATCATTTCATTAATTGTCATCATTTCATACTTTGATATATGTTTTGGTTTTAGCTCTAGTTTATAGAATGAGTTAAATGCTTGAATCAAATCATAAATTTGTGTGCAGGGTCATTGGATCTAATAAGTAGTCTTTAGATTTTGGTTACAAATTTGTGAATTGAAAAGTAAAGTCACTTAGATCATGGGTGTTCAGTATTAAATATACCTTATATTTCAATTTGCTCAGACTCCTAGCCCATAGATAATGGCACTGATCATAACCCCATTAAGTCTTTCTCATGGTCCCAGTTACTCGACTTGAGAACATTTTTTTTTTAAATAATCATTGATCTATCTTGAATTTGTAGTATTTTGTGTTGTTTCATATTCTCTGCTGAAGGTGTATATTTCATTCAAGGAATTGCCAACATTTTGGAGAATTTCATCTTGTTAGTCATGGGTGAGAATATATATGCTCGAATATGCAATGTACATGTGAATTCTCTAAAATAGTGGTATAGTATACATTGTGGGATCACCCTCCCAGGTTTTGCAAAGCTCAAAGTGCAGGAGATAGAGCAATTAGGTGTTATAACTCATTCGTTGGGCACTTGTCTTGCAAGTATTCAAGAATTGAGTTTGGTAATCTCATAGGTACCTAGTGAGTCTTGCTTGGTTCATTGTAAACAACCAACAAAATGACGACTCTACTAGGGACATAAGCTTTACAATTATTGTTCTCTAGAATGCCTTGTCATAGATCACTATGTTGTATGGTGATATTTACTTATAGATTTAGTCTAGTAAAAGCATCTGCTAAATTTAGCTCAAATAATTGTCAAATATTTCACCTACATGCTTGATAAGTTTCCTGCCTACTTGTCTTTAAATTTTGTGTTCAAAGTTCATGTGAAGGCACCTCCTGTGTATCAAATTTTGTCTTAATTTCCAAATATCTATTGCAATTTACAAAAGGCATAACAAAATTGCTACTAATTTGTCCCAAGGAATTTGGGTGGCGACTCTAGCATCTCTGCACCAGTGCAAGCTGGTGTTTAAGGATATTGAAGAAGTAAAGAAAAAAATTATCAAGAAATCAAAGAGGGTTATGAATGTGAAGAAGACTCAAGTTCAAATGAGAGGAACATGAGGATACGTGAAGAAGCATCCAAACAAAATCCAGAAGGTGAATTATCTAAGAACATGAGCTTACGCAGGAAATGGGTCAAAGCAAAAGACGCAGGAAAAGGTAAGTCTACCCCTCATCCCACCCTTAAACATGAAATGTGTTCTAATTCTAGTTTAGAATGTGAAAGAAATATATTAGACTTCAGTGATAATAATTCTAATGAGAGGGGGGAATTTTTTATGAAGACTGTTGTAAATGAGTACTCCTCAAACCTTGGCATGCAAGCCATGAAGAGGAGGTAAAAGGATAGAATATAAAGGGATAGAATACAAAAGGATAATATCAATGTTAGGCATGCTAGAACCAAAGGATATATCACCCCAAATTCCCATACATATACCCCTGTCCCTCCTGTTTTGTTAACCGGAGAAGAATATTCTCATGATGTTGCTCCCCACCAAGTTGAGACTACAATAGTGTCCGATGGAGAGTCTACCTTACCAGATGAAGAAGTGTTGAATGATATGCATTTGCTCAATCAGAGAGCCTCTAAGTGCAATGAAAATAGGAAGAAGAGGGATGCAAAGAAGGAGAAGAGAATTAGGGATGTTATGATGCAGAGGGATATGTTGAGAAAGAAGGTAGAGGAGATAGAGGCCTTGGAAAAATTAGCAGCCCAAGCCGACCAAGAGAATGACCCAGTTGTGAGGGAGATTGTAGGAAAAATCCCTATTAATTCCACAACTCACAATATTGTTGCAAATCTGCAAAATATTGCTGAAAATACATCTACTTCATTTGTTCCCCCTCCACCTCCCAAAAATACAAAGCGTGAATCTCGTGATGTTGATAAAGGGAAATGACCTGTCAGAGAGAAAAATGGAAATGAAGGGGTAAAAATAGATGAGGGGGGTGCTTCCAAGAAAGATACATCACAAGATGCTTGTTATGTCTCAAAAACACTAGTTGGAAAACCACAAGAGGTTGCCAAGCTCTTGGGATGTTTTTGGCTAACGAACAAGGCCAAATGGCATACTTGAACCTTCTTCTCTTTGGGCTTTGCCAGACCTAGGTGGGTATACCTATGTGAATGAAGCAGACTTAAACTATATGATTTAATTGAATTTATGGATCTACCACAGTGGCAAAAAAGTGTAATAGATGATGGCTTATTGACTATTTTACTCCTAATGTAATAATTGATATGTGAATGTTTTGAACAAGATTTTATGAAATTTTAAAATCAAATTGGTATGACCAGTGCCTACTCTTGTTGGGCTAATGGAGTCAAGAGGTGAAAGATATGTGACTTACTTACTGGCTATAATTCTAATTGCTTGGCACTTGTGACTGTTTATACCTTGTATAAACATGCAAGGATGCAATTATCAAGTTCTTCTTATCGATCCAAATGACCTTTTCTAGATTACTATGATTAATTAAAAGAATTTAATCCTTCCTTGAAGGAGCCAGTTAACTGAACCACACAAGAACAACAAATGTGCCTTGATAAATTGGAACGTATCCTTGATACATCAATCTAAATAATAAGGAAATGTCAACCTTGGAGACAACTTGACAATATTTTCAATTTAATTCAACAAACAATTGACACCGTAATTAGATCACCAAATTAAATCTTCCTGTCCATTTTATTACTTCAAAATATTTTGCAATACATGGCGCAATGTCTTGTTTCAGGAATTGATCAACCTATCCTATTACCTAACCTACTGCTTTTGTCTCCTTGATGATTTTATTTCATCATACATATATACATTGTTCTTTTAGGGTTACAACCCTTCACAACATCCGTCTAGTGTAACTCTTCTTTTCAGTGAATCTCTTTGTTTAATTATCTTTGGTAAAATAAAATATTTAATTAGTTGCGTCTAGCAAATTAAATATTTTAACTTTAATCTTCCTCTTTGTGAAAATAATAATAATAGTGATAGTTCTCCTTTGCTAGCAACTTCCAATTTTGTATTTCCACCCAAAATATATCATCTAGGTAAAATGATTACCCTCTCCATGATTTTCTTGATTCCTTCGGTGAAATATTTTAATATTTTACTTCTCAGTGACAAGTATTTCAAGATTGCATTTCACTATCTTTCGCACAAATTAGTTTTCACTCTTCATTGTTTTATATATTCACATTTTATTTACCCAAATGATTTTTTTTTTATTTTGATCTTTGCCTGATGCAGGAGAGGTATTTGAACTACCCACACAATCTTGATTTTATATTTGTGGTAAAATTAATTTAATGTTGTGGCTTTAATAATTCTTTTCTTAAACACTCATCATATATTTTAATGCAATAATATTTCACTATATTTCCACCACTGCACTACCGCACTTTTATTTCTGACCCCTCACGGTAATGTGGGACGTTACCGCCACACCACACCATTTTGGCCGAGTCCTTGCGGGAATGCAAGGCTTACTGCTCACCCACACAAGTCTTGGGACTGCTTAGCGGGGACACGGGAAATATTAGAATGCTTTTGTGTGACTTGGATAAGCAGTTGCGTCATCATTATGCCCCATAAATTTCAACGAGGCAATGTTATTCAACACCCCTTCAAAGTCCTCTATTACTTGGTTAATGCAATTTCTGCACAAAATGAAATATGTATGTGTAGTCTATTGGGATGATCTTTTATTCACACCTCAGTTACAATATATGTGACATTATTTGTGTTTTCACCTCCATGTAGTAATAATAGAAAAACTTTGATTTTGCAGTTTGCCATGGAAGCTAGCATCCCCTGAGTTAAGAATGAAGCTATGTTAAGAGAACGATCTTCTGGTGTTGTTGTAGCCAATGATGCACCCAATGTTGTAAATAGTGCTTGTATGACTTCAGAGCAAAAATTGTGAACATAGCAACTCTCATGCCAGCATGATGATGAATAACATGAATCCTTCTAAAATCATCTTAGAAGCAATAAGATTTTATATCCTCAAAACAAATCATCCTCGCACTTTATGCCCATCATAGTCCTTTCAATGTAGATTTGTTTATCGCTCCAAGCCATGAATTGTGGTGCACGTTTTAATAAAATTGTCCTACTTTACACACTTCATTCTGTCTCAATCATATTACTCTATTCCTTTCATTCTAAATGCGATTAGTTTCCCAAACATAAAAAAATTGACATTATTCTTGTCCATTCTCATATTTCAACGTCTTCCTGGGGTTTTGTCTCTATCAATCTTCCTGCCTTCCCTTCAAACCCCCATTCTTCATGTAAAACATTAACAAAATTCCTTCACCCGTATACTTTCACTTTTCAAATCTCTTTGCCACCTTCCGACCTTTTAGCAATTCTAATTGTCTTTGTTCATCATTTCTTTCAATATGTTCCACATGAGGCTCAATCGTTCCTTGAAAGGTCGGCATGCAACCTAGAGCCATTTTGGATGTATTCTCTACAACATTTTCTACCTTTAGTATGTTTTAGATTGGTGAGGAGTATTAGCATCATCAAAGACAATATCTTCTTTGGTGCTTACTGTTTGTTCCAATGTATCCGACAACCCCTTTTAGTGTCACATTTTCTAATGATTTAGGGTGTTTCTCTAACAGATACACTCATTCCTTCATCCAGTGTTGTCATTTGTGATTGCTTTAGAGGTGACTGGCATTTCACTACTTTAAGTAGGTCTTCACCACAATCATTTAAATGTTTTGGTTGTTTGTATTCTTCTCCTTTTACCATAAGACGTTGAATCAAGAGTGCATATGGTCTCTTATTTTTTCAAAAGCTTTCAAGCATCATTTTCCTTGCCTGCCTTGCAAAAACCTCTTTATGAGTGCCAACATTAAGAGGAAACTTTAAATTTTATTTTCATTATTCCTCCTCTAGGTTTCCATTAGTCATAATAACATTATTGCCCTATAGCCATATTTCACCATTTTACAGAAGCCTTGAATTATGCTTTTTTAGGATGTGATATTTGGAATAAGGCTTTTGTCCTTCCTTTTATTTCCTCAACACTTCACCTACCAACTCTTTTGCATGTTCCACATTATGCTCTTGTAGAGAGCTAACAGTATGGTATCTGTAGGATTGCACCCATGTAACCTTATTTTTGTTAAGAGTTCAAAAGCTTGGTCTGCTATGCTTCTCTCACATAACCCTTTGGCCAAAAATGGTATGCGTAAGAAAATTTAACTTCATGAAACTTTATCTTTTGTAATTTTTCCATGAAATATAAAAAAATGCATGTTAAAATGAAGTGGGTATTCAACATAATCTGTTTTCTAACTTTTTTCACTGTGATTAAGTGGCCTCCAAAATCATTTTGGGAGACTAATCAAAATTTCTCCCCAAGCCACAAAAATGCACCAACATGTTCATTTATGATACGAGAGTGTGTTTGCAGAACGGTTTTGCACTAGCTCATCAGGATTGAAAACTGTCAATGGTGAAAGTTACCCACTTATTCATTTATGAAAAAGTACACTTGTCAAACTCAATTAAAATCCATATCTTGCCCCTTTTGAAAAAATATCCACCGTGATTTTGAGAAGCTATAACTTTGCACACTAGCTCATTTAAGCATGGTGAACACGTGTGCAAGAGGGTTTTCCACCAAGCATCTTATTTTGCAAAATACGGGGTGTCGAAGTTACCTTCTGTAAGATTTTTTTGGAAATGTCAGTGTCAAAACTATGTAAAATCAATTTGCTTTTGGCTTTGAAAAAATACCAAATTAGGTGCTATGACCCTAAAAATTGGCATGGAGGTACACTTTCATGAGGATAATCTAGCAAATCAATTGGTTTTCCATGATGAGCTTTCAGTTGCTTAATACTAGCTTCCAAAGATGACTACTTTAGTAGATTTAAGACTGTAACAACAAACCTTCGCAGGACCCTTCAATTTGACCTTTTGAAACCCTATCAAAATTGATTGTAGAGAGCTTAAAACTAGAAGAGATACTCACATATGGTAGATGAACATGTCTGCAAAGTGATTTTTCTTAAGATTACACTGACTTCATTTTGTGATTTTTCAAAGTAGGTCATTGGAGTGGATTTTACGCTTGTGTTTTTTAGTGTTGCAAAATAACTTTTCATCATGGAACCTTCAAATTTTGGCAAAATTTGAAGGTTCCAACAATTCTTATGTCCCATTTTTGGAAAAACTAATGAAATAAAATGAGGAATTGGACAAGAAGATGGAATTACTTGTTGTAAACAAAGAGATGAAGAAGAAGCTCAACTTCTTAGAATCTACATTGAAGGATCCTATCCCTAAAGCCCAGAGGCCTCAAGGCTACACATCCTCCTTAAGCCCTCATGATAGTGACAAAACTTCACCCACTAGTAACCCCTCTATCTCTTCCTCACAACATGAAGATAGAGTTAGAACTGTTCACTTCAATCATCAACATGATTCTTAACATAAAAGGTCTGGATATAATAGTGAATGAAGGAGAGGAAATGATAACCAAGATGAGGAAGAAGGACCTACTGGGAGAATATTATTGCATACTGATAGGTATAGGAAACTATGTTTTGAAAATATCCCAGGATACCCAAATCCAGTGCTAGACAATGCTAGGAAACATGTGCCCAAGTTTACTGGCAACAATGCTCTTAATGGTGAAGACCATTTAAAGGCTTTTCAAAGTTTTGCAGAAGACTTTGAATTGTGGGATGAGGATGTTGCTATGAAATACTTTATGCAATCCCTAACAGAAGATGCAAGGGATTGGTATAGAAGCTTTCTAGATGCAAGCATTGATTCTAAGGATTCATCCTTTCGAATCTTTAGAGAGCAATATGGAGACCAAACTGATCCATGGTTTAGGTCAAATGACTTTAATAATATCACAAAAGGGAACAATGAAATGGCTATTGAGTTCAATGTGAGGTTCCATAAGGCAATGTATAAAGTCCTTGGATGCCTGAGGCCCAATGAGAGACCGCGGTTGGTTGTGTATTATGATGCATATGACTCTAAAATGTGCTATTTGATTAGAGACAAAAATCCACAATCTTTGAGGGAAGCTTACAAGATGGCAGTAAATATTGAAAATAATAGAAGGGCATCTGGTAAAGTTGGTAGAAGGGATGACTCTAGGCCTTCTAAGAACTCAAAATCTCAAACTGAGAAATTAGTTAAAGCTACAACCCCAAATGAGAAGTTGGATCAAGTTCTAAATTTGTTGCCAAAACAAGAAAAAAATGACAAACCTCAATTCCAGAGGAACGAGAGGCCCCCAAGACTTCAAGATTATCCATACCATACAAGTTGGCACAATGGGAAGCTAGTTGAAAACAATTAGAACTTTCAGGCTATACCTGACCCTTTGCATAAGAATACAACAAATGTTGTTGAAGAGTTACCATGGTGTGGAGTGTGTGAGATGCCCCATTCATCACAACAATGTGTCATGGTGAGATCTTTGGAAGAAACTCAAGATGATCAGAAGGAACCTGATTCTCCACATAATCTAGATGACACTACAAATGTATTCACGACTAGGTTAGACCTAGAGGTTAGTGATTATTCTTCTAGTGATGATGCTGACACAAATGATGTGAATGTGCAAACACATGAAGCAAATTTGCACCACCAACAAGTATTCTCAGATGAGGAAATAGATGATGAATTCATTTCCTATAATCTTGAGGCATGCAATGTTTCCTTGAGAAAACCTTTGAATGAGGAAATAGAGAAATATACAATTGCACTAGCTGCTAGAGCTCAAGCAAGAAGTGATCCCCACTTGAGGAATAGGGTGGTGAGTGGAAATCAAGGTCATCCTGGAGGCTTATTCATTAAAGAGAACAATGTAGACTATAAAGGAGTCAAGACAGAGGGTAAAAAGGAAGAGACCAAGCCCAAAGAAGTTAAAGAAATTAGAATATGAGCTAAGAAAGGTAGCAAAGCAAAAGTTATTGTTGAAGTTACACATCAGGATCTGAAGGCCAAAGAGTTGAAGCCTATCATTGAAAAAATTGATAAGCAAGTTGATAAGGTAATTCCCCAAGAGATAATACTTCCAGATATACCAAGTTATTCACCTATTGATATGTTTCAGGTCATATCTCAAATTCGAGTTACAGTCCCATTTCTTGAGATAATGAGGATTGACGACCATAAGAACAAAACAATGGTTGTCATTAACAGCGTTGCAATGAGTAGAAAACACAAAGTAGAGGTTGACACACTTGAAACAAGTAAGATTCAAGAAAAGAATACAAAGGCAGGTGTAGTAATTGATGAGAACCCTAAGATCTATTTAGGAACCACTATTACTGCAAATCCCAGTCTGTTCAATCCTTTCTTTTTTAGCTTGATCATTGATGGGAAATTACTTAGAAATTGCATGATAGACTCTGGTGCTTCAAATAATGTTATGTCATATAGGATAATGGAGGAAATGGGCCTGAAGGTGGACAACACTTATGGAAAGTGCTATGCTATGGATTCTAGAGAGGTCCCTGTTATGGGGGTAATTTATAAAGTCTCATATAAACTAACAACCTTTCTTGAAAAGGAGCTAGTCATGAGTGTTACAATGGTAGACATTTCACCAACCTATGGAATTTTATTGTCAAGACAATGGTTTGCTTCTATAGGAGGAAGTATGTAGTGTGACTTTTCCTTTGCTACCTTCTCAATTGATCAGAAGGATGTCAAAATTGCTAAGGAGTCAATATTTTGGCACATGATTGAACATATTGGTGAACCAAAGGAGCCCCCAATAATTAATTTTGTGGACACTGGTATAGACACCTTTCATGTAGAAGAAGTGAAACAAGAAGAGGAGGAAGATAAGCTTACACCAATTGTTAAAGAAGTCTTGCAAGCACCACAGGAAGATGCTTTATGGATGCTATATTTTGATGGAGCTTGTTCCAAAGAAGGCTCAGGTGCTAGGATCAATCTTATTTCTCCCCAAGGTAATACTTTCAAGTACTTTTATTACAGTTTGCATGTACAAATATTGTTGCCGAGTATGAAGCCTTATTACTTGGTTTGTAACTAGCTTCTAAACATGGGATAAAATTGTTAAAGGTATTCGGGGATTCTGAGTTAGTAGTTTCCCAAGTCAGGTCTACATTTATCACTAAGGAAAAAAGGTTGAGGCAATATAGGAACAAAGTTTGGGACACTATTGAGTCATTTGATGCCTTTGGGATAGAATGGATAGAAAGAGGATAGAATGTCAGAGCAGATTTATTGGCTAATATTGCAATTAAACTAGATGATGTGACCTTTGATGGTATCTCAAGGATTGAGGTACATACAAGGCCTACAATGCCTAACAACATTTGCAATTGGCAAGTGTTTGAGGATGATAATGACATTCTGAAGTTCCTACATTGTATTGACCAATACGAAAGTCAAGAGATTGACTTTGGTTCATATGTGGTGGAAGTTTACGAAAAGGAGACATTATTTGGAAAGGAGGTCATTCAGTTGAAAACAAACAAAATTCCCAAGGGATTAATTGCACTTGAAAGGGTCTTTGACAACCCAGATAGGTCAAATGCTAAGCAAAAAACTACACATAAAGAAGACCTTGAGGAGATAAATTTGGGAACAGACAATGCTCCTAAGAAGGTGTACATTGGTAAAAAAAATGAAGCCACATGTGAGGACTATGTTGATTGCTCTACTCAGGAAATACAAACATGTGTTTGCATGGTCCTATGATGATCTAAAGGCATATAGGGAAGACCTATTCTAGCACGAGATCCCACTGAAGCTTGATACTAAGCTCTTTAGGCAAAAACAAAGACCGATTAATCCTACTTTGAGTCCTAAAATGCAAGAGGAGCTTGCGAAGTTGAGTGATGTAGGAATCATTAAACCTATCAGGCATTCCTCATGGGTGTCCAATCTATTCCTGTTAGAAAAAAGAATGGTGACTTAAGGTTGTGTGTGGATTTTAGGAACCTCAATGTTGCATCCTTGAAGGATAATTATCCCTTACCTAATATGGAAGCAATGTTGTAAAAGGTAACAAGTTGTGAATTGCTTTCCATGATGGGTGGATTTTCAGGATATAACCAGGTTATGGTGAGGGAATCAAAACAATACAAGACAACATTTACTACACCATGGGGAACCTATGTTTATGTCAAAATGCTTTTTAGCCTGATAAATGTTGGTGCTACTTTTCAAAGAGTCATGGATGTGGCTTTTGATTAATTTCTAGATTCATTTCTTATTGTTTACCAAGATGATCTCATTGCTCACAACAAGGAGGAAGATCATTGCTCACATCTTGAGAAGATTTTCATCAAAGCTCTAGAATATGGTATTTCCTTGAACCCCAAGAAGTTTTCTTTTGGAGTTAAAGAAGGTAATTTGTTGGGACATATTGTTTCGAAAGATGGTATTAGGATTGATCCTGAAAGAGTAGCAGCTATAGATAAGATTGCACCACCAAGGAATGTTAAAGGGATTCAATCTTTCTTTGGGGAGATAAAAATTTTAAGGAGGTTTGTGACTAATTTTGCAAAGATAGTTAGGCCTATCTCAAAAATTCTCAAGAAAGGGGAAAAGGTGGTATGGTCAAAAAATCCTCTCAAGGCTTTTCAAGCTATTAAAGACATTATTAAAGTTGCACCTATCTTAAAGACTCTGGACTATTCCAAACCATTCCAATTGTTCACATTTGCCTCTCTTCATATTGTAGCAGGTGTGTTGTTGCAGAAAAGTGATGAAGGTTTTGAACAACCAATTGCCTTTTTAGCAAATCCCTGCAAGCAGTTGAGCTCAAGTATGACACTATTGAAAAACAAGCTCATACCTTAGTTAAGGTTGTTAAGAATTTTAGAACATATTTGGCTGGTGCAATAGTAATGGCCTATGTCCCAAGCGCAGTGGTCAAGGACATTTTCACTCAATAGGAAACTACATGTTGGAAATGTAGGTGGATTAATAAAATCCAAGAGTTCAACATAGATATTCAAATCACTAAGCTGGTAAGAGGCCAAGGATTGGCCAAACTCATGGCTGAAACTAATTTATAGGCCAATCAAATTAATGAGGTTGAACAAGAAAACATTGCTCCCATCTCTGATATGCAAGCATGTGGTTGGTATAGAAGGATAGTTGAATATCTAAAAACCATGAAATGCCCAGATAGCATGCCAAAAAATGAGAGGAGAACCTTAAAATTACAGGTAATCAGATATGTTATCATTGATGGTGAACTGTGGTGGAGAAGCCCAAAAGGTGTGCTCCTCAGATGTGTAGATGGTGACCAAGTGGAAGATTTGTTAATTGAAATGCACAGGGAGTGTGTGGAGGTCATTATATGGCTAAGACTACTGTGAACAAGATACTAAGAGTTGGTTTTTGGTGGCCCACAATGTTCAAAGATGCACATAGATATGTAAAGAAATGTGATGCATGTCAGAGATTTACTGGTAAGCTAAAAAATTTAGGTAATTTACCACTTAGACCAGTCTCAACACCAACCCCCTTTCGACAGTGGGGAATTGATTTTATCAGAGAAATGTTGGTGAATTATGGTGGAGGACATGCTTGGATTTTGGTTACTACCAACTATTTCATGAAGTCGGTTGAAGCTATTCCCACCAGGAAGGCAACTAGCAAAGTTGTCATTGATTTCTTGATGAATTTTTTTTTGAGTAGGTTTGGTGTTCCTGAGAGAATTATCTCTGATAATGCTATGTGCTTTAGAATTTATGGATTTTTGCAACTAGCATGGGATAAATGTATCTTACTCTTCCCCATTTCATCCCTAGGGGAATGTACAGGCTAAGTCCAGTAATAAGAGCCTTATGAAGATCATCAAATGGGTCCTTGAGAAGAATAAGAAAGCCTAGGATTCAAAATTACAATTGGCATTGTGGGTGGATAGAACCATAGTCAAGAAATTTATTGGAAAATCTCCTTTTAACTTGGTATATGGGGTAGAAGCTAGAATACCACACAATAATTTGATGAAAATGTATAAATTTTTTCAAGAGTATGATACTAACATTTGTGATGAGATGCATACTCGAATGGATGAGCTAATTGAGCTTGATGAGATGAGGAGAGTTCACAAGAGAAACAAAAGGTTGCAACTCCATGTCAACTATTTGAATGATAAAAGGGTTGTCCAAAGGAAATTTGAGGTAGGATGTATGGTTTTAATGTGGAACGCAAGATTAGAGCATAAAGGAAAGCATGGGAAGTTTGATCCATTATGGCTTGGACCTTATTTGATTGTGGACACTCATGAGGAAGATTCCTACTTCATACAATCATTGATAGGTGAATTTCTAGAACTGCTAGTACATGGACAGTTCTTGAAACCCTATTTCTCCTAAAATAGGTTATATTTCCATGTACATTGTATAGTCCTATAAATTTTGTACATATGGTTTGGTGTGTCTGCTTGCCTTGTCTAGGAAAGCTCCTAGTTTCTTTTTGAGTTCCTCTGTGCTTCATCTTCTTCACCAAGAGATTTGTTTCTTGCCATACCCACTGGGGGTATGTGTCCCTGAGCTTGAGCCACTGATAGAGCCCCCAAAATTCTTGATAT
Organism: Sequoia sempervirens; assembly: GCA_007258455.2. Classification (NCBI taxonomy): domain Eukaryota; kingdom Viridiplantae; phylum Streptophyta; class Pinopsida; order Cupressales; family Cupressaceae; genus Sequoia; species Sequoia sempervirens. The sequence goes on along the minus strand of VDFB02367891.1, from coordinate 213,425 downwards.
TTTGAGGCCCTTTTGTGCATGGTAGTAACATGCCACATGTTGCCTACAAGTAGGGTTTATGGTTTTACCTTGGTATCTTTGCTCTTAATCACTTCATGTACAACCCTTGCACATTTTAATTTTGTGTTGAATTATTCTCTCAGTTGCCGGTGGTATAAGTTGTCTTCCTAGCCACTGTTATGCATTCCATACCGGCCCCTTTGCTTAGGTTATTTGGTCAATATTAGCTACAAAGTATTTTAATTCTTTCAAAGTCAAGTTCTAATAATTTTCTCGTTAGTGACTTAAGTTTAAGTCATCGATCTCCAAGGGTAAATCTTCATCATCCTAGTCAAGGCCCTCTTTTATGAATAAATTTGTTGCATGTGCAGGTCTAAAGATCACCAAATTGTGGGATTTAATCTGGGTCATTCCCCGCTGGCTCGCACGTCCCAAATGATGGCAATTAAATTGTTGCAAGATCAGTGAAATGTTGACACATGTTTGATTGGGTATGTGGGCCTAACCATTGTGTTCCATTCCAATCCTCGAGGTTTTGAGATCGATGGTGATTGTTGAAGGAAAAAAGATGATCACTATTGTTCCCCACTAGCTTGTGAAGGTAAGATGCAGGCTAGTTAAAAGTAGCGAGACCCGCGAGAAGTTTCCACATACACTTTATGGCTACTGGCAGGTGGAGCCCACAAGTATGTGAAGAAGGTCTAGTCGACCTAATTCTATTGGCCATTTATCCAAGTTGGAGCAACGATGCAAATTCAAATGCCATTGACTCAATCTGAGTCATTCGAGAAGGCCATCCCAGCTGAAGATCGACATTGCACATTATAAGTTACAAAGTACTCCTGTTACAATTGTTTTACTTCACGTGAGTGGGAAGTAATGGTAGAGGCGACCTGTAAACTTATTCAATTGCCTTCAAAATTATGTATATGGTCAGTTCTTGCTAATTTGGGTTTTGAAGACGTGTTTGGAGTGATATGAAGAATTGAAGGAAGAAATTTGCAGAAGTCATCCTAAATGGCATTAGGGTTTATCACAATTGAAAGCTATAAGTACGATAAATGAAGTTTTATGCTGTTTCATTTTTTGAATTAGGGCTCGCTTTCAATTTTCTTTCAAATGAGTGTTTTATTGCTTTGCTTTAATTACTTTGAATTAGGGTTAATTATGTTTTTAAAAGGCCGTAACCCTATAAAATCATCTAGAATTAGCATTCGTTATGAGTCATAGATTGCAATTAGGAGGTTGATAATTGAAATTCTTCCTATCAAAACCCTGGTATACATACAACCCATGGCTCCCAAAGTACATATTGCCACCTCTTTGACCCAACCCAGATTGCTCTCCCATGATGTAATTGACTTGCTACCCTCATCCAAAATAAGAAACTCAAAGGAAAGGTCTTGTTTCATGGCCCTATTATAAAAGGAGTGATGGATAAATAGTGCTTCACAAAGGATGTCGAAGTACCTTACACTAGATAACATTTGTTTCAGCATTGGTTCAGGAACAAGAACCTCAAAGCTCCTCTCAATAACCCTTAGAGGTTGGATATGGGAAAGTTGATTGTTCCCAATTTATACATGGATGTTGATCTTTTGAAGGATATTGCCTCAAAGTATGACCCCGTTTCCAGGGTGGTCAGGACATTTGATGGGGTAGATATGGTAAGGATAACCAGGAAGGAAATTGAAGAAATCTTTGACTTGCATGAGTGGAATCTGAATATGGTCCCTTTGGATGTGGAGGATATTAGAAAAGAACACAACAATACCAAGGTGTTCATTCGAACAAAGATGTTACCTCTACATACTGTTGTCATTGGTATTGGGAAACATAAGAGGCATATCAAGATTGGTGAGAAGGAGCTTGAACATTTCCCAATGAGCTATTTTACTAGTTACTTCAAAAATACTGTGCATTCTCTATGCCAGATCATTGGTTGTACCCCACCTCACGCTTTGCAAAAAAAATATAGTTATTTGGCCACAAATTTGCAACATCCACCATATAGAATTGTCTATGATTATGGTACTTATCTGGCAAAATGCATCCACAAAGGCTTATTTGAGCTTAAGGAAAGGAAAAAATGGGTAAATTTCTAGTGGTATTCATTATTAATGCACATGTTTTTGCATAGAGGACAAAAGGTTTTTGAAAAGGATATCACTTTAAGAAGGAAAGAGGAAGGTGTTGACCCGCTTGTTCAGTGTTGGACCCGAATTCTGGACAAAGATGATAAGAAATATAATTTTGTAATGTTTTGAAATGCTTTTGCATCCAGAATAAGGAGGTCCCTAATATATGAACCACCAAGAATTCCCAGATAAATTCATGAGTTTTTGAGACCCATGGAGATGAGGCCAGACTTGAACTTGAGTCATAATTGGGGAGACTTGATTTTATATCCTGACAAGACAATTTTCAGAGTATACAATAATGGATTGGACCCATATGTCTTGCCAAGGGATGTGCCTTTGAGAATAGGATTCCTTGAAATCATGATGCAACTAGGAGCTTCATAGATAGTGCATCTACCTGATACAACAAGGAAAGGGTCATTCTTTCCAGAATGGACAAAGTTTGTTGATTATGTTCTAGTGAAAGGGGCATGGAGGAAAATAGTACATCTGTTGGTGCCTTATAAGTTAATGACTATGCACCTGAGGAATCATGATCATGAGGGCTTCGTCAATAAACTAAAAGCAAATAAGAAAATGGCTAGTTTTGTGCATGTTTTTTATTATCCTGAAGATGTCATTAGCAATAGTTTTAGCTTTGAAGAACAAGATGAAAGGAAAGATAAATACCTTGCTTATAGGAAGATGGTAGAAGAAAAATGGAAGAAGAATCCCAAATATGATCCTCTACCAAACATACCTGATGAATTTAGAAAATTCATGCATGTTATGGATAATTTTAAAAATGTAGTTGGTATGTTGAGGGAACAACCGAAAGTCACAAATAAAGGGAAAGAAAGGGTGGTTGAAGAAGATGTTGAAGTAGCATTAGAAGAAAGGCCTACATACCAACAACCCAAGCAATTGATAATTTACTCTAGGAGGAAGAAAGCGACAGATGAAGAACAAATCTTGCTAGCACCTATCACTTCTGAAGAGCCAAAGGTAGATTCTCCTGAGAGTGCATTTCCACCACCTCCCACACAGGCTCCTTTGCATGTAATTGATCTTGACTCACCCCTTGAAATTCTTGTTCCTCCTAAGCATCGATCTGCAGCAACACAAAGAACTGAGGTAAGAGGAGTGGTTGAATATTCTGATACAAATGAGGATGACATCTATATCACTCCTAAAGATATGCAAATAGGAATGCCTCCTCCTGAAGGGGAAATCACCTCAAGTTTAGGATAGAGCAATCTCAGATTGGGAAAGTTTGACATAAATGGTCTAAACACTGCAGATGATCTAAGAATAGAACCTTGTAAGGATTTTATGGAGGATGACTACTTAATTGAAATGTCTACATTCAAAAATTTCTGGCAGAGATCCAAAGTTGCAGAATATGCAAAGAAAGTGGCCACTAAAAGGAGTTTGCATCCAGAGTTGTCTAAAAGTGTCATTCAGGAAAATGTGATATGTATTATGAAGAATGAGTTTCAAAAGATTAATTCTCAAGATGGCAAAGAGCTTGTAAAGAAGTGTGGTGTGCTACTACTACTAGAATGGAACATTGTTGACACTATTGTCCTAGATGCCATAAGGAGGGATGAAAAGCCTCTGGTACAAAGAGAAGAAGAGCTGGAAATGTCACTTTAGGGTTTAGCATTTAGTGAGGATTGGGATGCATTAGCAATGTGGTCATTGTCCATGGGATCCAGGAAACCAGTCCTTGTAGAGCCATCAGATTTCAGTCGACAATTGTTTGTGAAGAGAGTTGTTGATACCCTAGCTTTGGAGGCAGTAGACATGGCTGTCAATGTTGCTAGGTTCACTAAAGCAACTATGGAAAGTCTCACGCTAGAGAGGGATGACCTTAGGAATAAATACCAAGAGCTTCTTGGTGAGTATGATAATAGTCAACAAAAGGTGGTTGTATTAGAAACTGAATTAGTGTTTTATAAACAAAGTGGAGAAATTTAAAGAGAATAGGGTCATCCCAACTCAATCCACCAACCTCCAGCATCTCCAATTGCATCTTCCCAACATTCACCTCATGGTCAGGTCTTAGCAATGGTTCCATAGTTTGGGACATGGATCACTCTCAGTTGAGGAATCCAGTAAATTAGGTCCTAACTCATCTAATAAACAAACAAGGGAGCAGCTTCTTCTGCAAGTTAAGACATAGAAGAAGTTGTTGGAAAAGGCTTAGGACACAATGTATGAGAATATATAAAAAAAAATCATGCTTTCTTGAAGCATCTGAATGAGAAGATCCAGGCTAGACTGAATAGTGTACATGACAATTACGCCCTGATGATGTGAGCAATAGAATTGTCCCAAAGGGATAAAGATTTGGCCATGCCAGTCTTAAACAAGTGGATCCCAAGAGTTGAGAGATTAAAGTTAATAGTAGTTGGAGCTGGCCAACATGAAGATAAGTATCCTCATGTGCTTCCAACCTATACATTTTTGTGTGAGTTAAGTGAGCAAAAGTTTCAAGGATACATAGCCCCACTGGAGAAAAAGATAAGAGAATTAATAGCTCATTATCATCAAGCAGATTTGTCACCATTGGCAGATATTCTGCTCACTAATTATGAAATGAAACCATTGCAATTATGGAAAAGAGAGATGGATGAGGTTATCGACTCCCAGGTGAATGAAATTTGTAAAGTAGTTGATATTAATCTCTTTAATGACACTTTGGGAAAGTTGACGTTTATTGTCAACTTTCTGGAGGACTTTGACAAAGAATCCAATTATGTAATAACCAAGTGCTTCCCATATAGGAAGACATCATACAAAGTTGCTGATTTCAACTGGCCATCTGATGAGGAATATGAAGAATGGGGAAGAGTATTGGTTAGCCGATTTGGTTTGTAAACATGGATGTGAAACATATAATTAGTCAAGTATTGTACATGTTTGGCCTTAGAAGTTACAATGTATAAAATATATGTTTCACAAGAAATTATTAGCTATTGATGATGTGGAATGTTGACTGACATGCAAATTCACTTTTGGTCTACATCATTTTGTCATTTTGCTTGATGAAGTGGGCGTGCTATAACGAAGAAGATTATTCTTTTTGACATGTTTTTTGGAAGGAAAAGTTGCTCCTTACAACAAATGTAAATAATCTGTCTTATGTATATTCCCTCCATTTTGAAGAATGCAAATATAACTGAATTAGGGAATATGTCTTATAGCGGTCCAATTAGAATGTGACATGTGTACAACTGGCCTGAATTTTGTTTTTGCTCCCTTGTTCTAAAAAAGGGAATTCAGGGCCATTTGTGCGGATCTTTTATTGAATTTTGGAATTGAATTGTGGAATTTAAGAACACAAAGAGAATATGCTAAGATTTTGTCTAATGTTTTGAGTCTAGATAGAAAATTTTGTCAAATGTATGGTTCCTGAGCACATCTAAATGATAATGGAGTTTTTATGAGGCTATAGTCTCTCCATTTTGGCTTTGTATTCAAATTATTTATGAAAATATTGATCAGAGATCATTTCATATACTTTGATATATGTTTTTGTTTTAGCTCTAGTTCATAGAATGAGTTAAAATGCTTGAATCAAATCATGAATTTGTGTGCAGGGTCATTGGATCTTATAAGTAGTCTTTAGATTTTGGTTACAAATTTATGAATTGCAAAGTAAAGTCACTTAGATCACGGGTGTTTAGTATTAAATATACCTTATATTTCAATTTGCTTAGACTCCTAGCCCATAGATAATGGCACTGATCATAACCCCATTAAGTCTTTCTCATGGTAGTTACTTGACTCGAGAACAATATTTTTTAAAATAATCATTGATCTCTCTTGAATTTGTAGTATTTTGTATTATTTCATATTCTCGGCTTAAGGTGTATATTTCATTCAAGGAATTGCCAACTTTTTGGAGATTTTCATCTTCTTAGTCATGGGTGAGAATATATCTTCTCGAATATGCAATGTACATGTGAATTTTATAAAATAGTGGTATAGTATACATTGTGGGATCACCCTCCCAGGTTTTGTAGAGCTCGAAGTGCACGAGATAGAGAAATTAGGTGTTATATCTCGTTCGTTGGCCACTTGTCTTGCAAGTATTTGAGAATTGAGTTTGGAAATCTCATAGGTACCTGGTGAGACTTGCTTGGTTCGTTGTAAACAACCAACAAAAGGCACTAATGGTAGAGTTGCGACTGGTCAGGAAAGAACATACCAACATCTACGTGCTTTGATAAGAAATAAAAGAGTTGATTTCCATGGATTGAATCAAATTGATTGATGAGAAAATTATAAATGACCCAAAGGAGTTAGATCCTTCTTGGTCCATCCCATTAGAGTGGAAATTAAGCATTTACAATCTCGTAAAAGAGGTTTTTGAAGCACTTGAAAAGTATTTGGACATGCTAGTGGAGATTGAAGGAAATTGTCATGACCTGAAAGTAGAGATAATCAATGAGTTTGATGAGAGGATTCTAGTTTCGAAGGAAGTTTGCTTGAAATTCAAAGAGATATTCAACAAGGAGATGGTAGATCCTACCACAATGACCATAAAATCTTACTCAAAGCTCAGGAGATGCAAGTATACCTCATTTCTTTTATAACTATAGCAAATAGAAGGTTTGACACTTTGAATTAGTCTAAATCTTCTCTAACCAAAGCAAGAACTAGACTGCATATCACCATAACACTGGGGAGCAAAGAGATATTAACGATTATTGCCAAGTACAGGGACTACAAATCCAGGATAAAGGCACAAGAAAGACTATTGCAACAAGAAGCAGTCGAGAATCTAGAACATGAAGAGGTAAAGGTGGAATGAAATGATGCATAGTTATTTTTAGCATTTCATAATGCTTTCTTTAAATTTGGCCCTTTAAGTTAAAGACTCTTTTTAATTATTCGGTGCGATTACTTCCAAGAAACCATTACCGAAGACAATTTGTTATGCTTTAAATATTGGCTTGGCTGATGTGATTTAGATCTTTTGGGAAAACTTTGATTTACTCATTAGAGAAAAACTTCGTTATTTTGAATTACTGCTTTTTGTTATTTTGATTTAGAAGACAATGGTGGATTTTATGGATTCAGAATCTTTGAATTGTGGTGTATGAATGTGTTCTACTTATGTTCAATGTTTAATCTATTATTGGAATGATAGATATTTCGTTTTGTTGCATCACTTTAGTGTCGTTTATCTGTGAATAAGGATTTTGTGGTGATATTTGATTTAAGATTTGGTTGTGAAGTATTTTTGATTTATCATATGAATTTGTTGAGTACCTTTAAAGATTTCTGGTTAAAATCCCCTTCCTTTATTTGCTTTCTGGTTAAAATCAACATTAGTTAAAATAAGCAAAGAGTCAGTTTGAAAAATTATATCATTACCGATTCAACTGTGGTTACATTTGTCACCATAGTGGGCATGAGAATATAGAGTTAGGTGATAAATATGTCAACCAACAAATTTTTGGTGACTCTACTAGGGAAAACTCAGGAAACATGATGAGTTGCTCTATGGTTAATAGAAATGGTTCTTTGGAGGCATAATGCTCCTGTTCTTTAGCCTAACATAGATTGGTTGGTAGGTGATCAAGAAGATATAATTACTAGTCTCAGGCTACTTGCTTGGCAGTAGAGAAGAACCAACTATCAATATCACCGAGTTAATGAAGTATTGGAAGAAGAGGAGTAACTTGGAGATATTATTAGAGAAAATGCAATGCATTTTGAGAATGCCTAGGAGATTGTGTTTGTAGAAAATATACCACCTCCAGCCAAAAGAGTCCTTCCCGCATAGTCTCCTAGGAATCGGGTAAATAATAGGAAAAATCCCCCATGAAATCATCAATAAATAAAATTCGACGACTCTATTGGTCTATTAGTGTCCTATCAAAACCTAGCTTCTAAGAGGTATACTAGGGGTGATAAGAAAAAAGGGCTTGTGGATAAATATTTTGAGTTCTCAGTGTAGCTCAAAGAAAAACACACGAGAGAGTTAGGCAATTCAAATCTAATCTATTCAAACTATACTAATGAATCCTCAAAGCTTAGATAATCGAGCACAAAAGAAAGCTAAGAACAACATGCATAAAAGAAACTATTTTACCAAACATGTGATCAATTCAGTTGAATAACCTCCATTATTCTTCTCCATTTCATCTGTGTAGTGTACTTGCCCTCAGATTTTCAAAGTTTGTGCAAGCATAGCCTAAGTGTTGTGATTAAGACAAAACATCGAAGATTCAAGATAATTGCTCCAAACTCATAATTTTTTGAGAGAGATTGGAATGATGAAAGATAGATCAATTTATAGAAAATTGATCATTCGAATGACAAGTCGGGATCGAAAGATCAACAGACGGTTGAGATTGATAGATTAGACATGCACTCTGATAACTGTTAGTAGTGACATGAGTGATGCAAATTAGAAATAGGAATAAAGATTAAATAAATGATTTAATCTTGGAGTTTGGTATTCAAAAATAGAAGAATAATATTTGCATGACAAAGATAAAGATGGATTAAAGTAACTCTTTGTTCGAATGCACATACAATATTTAATTAATTAAATAGAACTATTTAATTAATATGCATGTACACGCAAATTGAGTTAGAACTAGATGACTGAATGATATGACGAAGAGATTACTCAAGAAAGCAACTCAAACATTAGATCAAGAGTTAACTGACCGAATGAAATAGATCTTTCAGTCGAGTAAGAGTGAATACTTAGATAATTTGCACAATTATCTAAATATAGAGGAATGCATTAAAATAGGATTTATGAATTAAATAATTCATTTAATTCAAGATTTGATATTTGAAGAATAATTAAATAAATAAGATTTATTTAATTAAGTGACGAAGAGACTTAAATGAATATTTAAATAAATAAAGGATTTATTTAATTATAGTTGACATGTGACAAAAGGGGGGGAATTAAATAAGACTTTATTTAATTGAAGAAGGATAATGTTAATTAGTAGAATAATTAAATAAAAACCATTTATTTAATTAATCAGATGGAATAAAGAAAAGTGTGAATTAATCAGATGGATAAGAAAAAAGGGCTTGTGGATAAAGATTTTGAGTTCTTAGAAACTGTTGATTTTTCATATTTTCCACCTACCCAAAAGGCTAAGTCTATCAGTAGACCATCTTCTCCTCCTCCTCCCCAACCTAGTGTATATAGGGTTCCAAAGATATCCTGTCAAGGTCTTCTTTTGTGCGGTACTACCCTTCCTACATGAGTAAATTTTCCCCTAGTAATGGCACAACCCCAACTGATCCCATGGGGGGCCGTCATAGGTCCTCTAACCTTTGGATCTAGTGCACAACTCCATGATTTACCTAAAGGTTCAAGAAAGATTATACCCAAATTCAGCAGGGATGGGAAAGTTTCTCCTAATGAACATATGAAGGCTTTCTTTGCTACCTCTTATATTCTTGCAATACAACATGAAGATGTTGCTATGAGGCTCTTTGTAGAATCTTTGATAGACGTTGTTGTTGATTGGTTTTATTCTCTTTCCAATGGCTCTATTAACAATTGGGCTACCCTAAGAACAAGGTTTGAGAACAAATTTAAGTATGTAGAAGATGATCAAATCCTAGTTGCACAATTGGGTTCAATGAAAAAGGAATTTCACGAGTCAATGAGGGATTTTGTGGCCAAGTTTAATAAATTATATAACATAATTACTGCAAACATGAGACCTAGTGCTGAATTTTTGAAAGCAATGTTCATTAACACTCTTCCACTAGATGTGAGTTTCATTATTAAAAGGGAAGGTACGGTTGATTTAGCTATTGCACAAGATAGAGTTGTATCCATAGAAGATGATATGGTCATTTCTATAAAATAGAAGAAACAACTACAAATTGGTAGACCTTCACTAGTAAATTCTACTAACCCAATCATTCAAAGGATGGTCAATGACATAATCGCTCTCAAAAGGAAAATGTTAAAGGGTCCCTCACAAACACCCTACCAAGATGTTTCTAGGAATTATCAAGGAGCTTCCCATAAATCACTTTCATTGCCTGCCCCAAATCAAAGGTTGGCAATTGAGTGTCCTTCTTCCAAGGGGAATCATTGTAATTTTCATCTAACTTCATATCATGATGGAACTACTTGTCTAGAGATGGTCAGATTCATGCAAATGCTTACAACAAATGAACATACTGTGGAACCATATGTGGAAGAGCCTAGCTCATCCACTGATGCAGGCATGAACTTCTTTGAGTTTGTATCAGAGGTAGAAGCTAGAGAAGATGTGTATATTAGAGTTGAGGACCCAAATTGTGTTATTTTCACTAGAGAAAAATATGCCAAGGCTGATTAGGATGGCTAATCTGCAACTCCAAAGTAAATTTTAACAAGGCAGAAAAAGCAAGAACAAACTATTCCCAACAATGTACAAGTTGAGGTACCATATTTTCTATTTTTTGTTCCCCCTCCTTCTAGTTCATTTGTACAGTTGATTCTTGCAAGAATACCAAAATCCAAATTTCATGAGCTGAATACTTGAGACTCAATCCCTCGAAACTAGATAGGCTGGTGAAATATGTTAAACAAGAACCCTCACCATCCCAATGTAATGCCCAAATCTCTTATGATAATGAAACCAACCTTGGGAACTAGATTTTCTCTAATACTATAAATAAACCTTCAAGCTCACAAAACCCATTCATGAAACCAAAACCTTTCTATATATCATTATACATTATTGGTTTTAGATTGAGTAATTGTATCATTGATTCTAGAGCTTCTAAAAATGTGATGCCTGCCCAAATAGCTAAGGCCCTAGGTTTATCTTATACATCTTCCCAAGGCAAATGTTATTCCATGGATGGATCCCCAATTCCTATTATAGGTCAAATCAAAGATGCTCAAGTAGCACTAGTTGCTTTTCCAAAGAAAAGGTTAAAGTTGACTATATTAATTGTTGATATTATTGCAAGTTATGGTATGCTTTTGAGCAGGAGTTTTTGTAAGGATTTGGGTGGAGAAATATAGATGGATTGGTCTCATGCCCTATTACCTTTGGATGGAAAGAATATATGCCTGAATCCTGAACCTAAGGCCAAGCTCACTATCTTAAAGTTTGGAGATCCAAGAGTTGATATTTTGTTTGTTGAAATAGGACCATGAACCTATATGTGCACTTTTGAGCAAGAGGAGAATTCAAATCCTATTAGTCCTGATTGGGTCAATGAATTGTGGATGCTTGAATTTGATGGAAGTTGTGCTAATGTTGGGTTAGGTGTTGGAGTAGTTTTGGTTTCACCTGATGGCTATAAGTTTCCTTTTGCTTTCAAATTGGAGTTTGCTAATACCAATAATACGACCGAGTATGAAGCTCTATTGCTTGGTCTAAGTGTATCCAAAGAAAAAGGTATCAAAAAATTGAGGGTTGTAGGAGACACAAAATTGGTGGTGAAGCAGATGAGAAAGATTTACATAGTAAAAAATGACCGACTTAAGCACTACAGGAATAGAGTTTGGGATTGTATAGAAAATTTTGATGCTTTTTCTATAGATTTTGTTCCCAAAGAACAAAATGCTAGAGCTAAATCCCTAGTAGTCTCAGCGTCATTGCTCTTGCCACATCCAAATTTCAAAGATGAGCCCTATAGAATTGAAATTGTGTACAGACCTAGTGTCCCTGACAATGTAAATCAATGGCAAGTTTTCAATAATGATAAGCAAATTATTGAATTTTTAAAGAAAGTTGAAGCCTTTTCCCACATTTATTTTGAAGGCAATGATGATAAAAGCAATGATGCTTTAATAGAAGGTGACATTATTGCTCCTGATGGGAAGGAGATGAAGATTATCTAGTTGAAAGGTAACAAGATCCCAAAGGGTTTAGTTTCTCTCGAACATTTGTTGAATAGGAATGATCAATATTTGAAGCATAATGGTAAAGTCTCTGTCAAAACATATGTTGAGTATGATAAGGTGAATATTGGTATGAAAGATGATACTAAGATTGTTTGTATTGGGAAGTGTTGTTCTTAGGAGGAGAGAGAGAGACTGATCTCTTTCTTGACACATTATAGGGATGTCTTTGCATGGTGCTATGAAGATCTAAAGAAATTTAGACATGGAGAATTCTAGCATAAAATTCCATTGAGACCTTGTGCCACACCTTACAAACAAAAACAACGAACTTATAATCCCAAAGTTGCAGAAGTTATTTTCAATGAAATTGATAAAATGCTCAAGGAAAAGATTATTTACCCCATCCATCATTCCGCATGGGTAGCCAACATAGTTCTTGTGAGAAAGAAGAATGGAGAGATAAGGATATGTGTTGATTTTAATAATTTAAATCAAGCATCTTTGAAAGATAATTACCTACTACCTGTGATGGATCATATCCTACAAATAGTTTTTGGCTCTCAAATGATGTCCATGCTTGATGGTTTCTTAGGTTATAATCAGGTTGAAGTAGCTCCAGAAGACCAACATAAAACAAGATTTACTACACCCATTAGTGTTTTTTCCTATAATAGAATGCCATTCGACCTTATTAATGTAGGAGCTACTTTTCAAGGAGCTATGGAATTATCTTTTGGTGACCTCAGGAATAAAATTATAGTGATTTATTTAGATGACCTAACATTTTTTTCTAAAAAGAGAGCCAATAATTTGCATGATTTGGAGGTAGTACTATAGCATTACAAAGAAGAAGGTGTCTCTTTAAACCCTAAAAAGTTTATCTTCATTGTAATTGAAGGAAAAATCTTAGGCCACATTGTTTCAAAAGATGGAATCAAGATAGATCTAGAGAGAGTGAAGGAAATCATGCAGTCGAGATTACCTACCAACAAAGATAGTACCAGGTCTTTCTTTGGTCAAGTGAAATTTCTAAGGAGGTTTGTTCCTAATTTTGTAGAGCAAAAAAAGTCCATTTCTAATATGATGAAGGACCACCTAGTGTTTAAATGGAGTAGTGAGGGAAAACAATCTTTTGCCGTTATTAAAACTACAATTGCAAATGCTCCCACTTTAGTTCACCCTGATTTTAATAAAGGTTTCATCATATATAGTTATGCCTCTAAGCGCACCTTGTCAGCCATCTTGTTACAAAAGAATGAGCAGGGTATTGAAGCCCCTATCTCTTTTATGAGCACCCCTCTAAAGAAGTATGAACTCAAATATTCACTACTTGAAAAGCATGCATACGTTGTTGTGAAAGCACTCAAAAGTTTCGGGTTCTATATTCTTAATTCTCATATTACTATTTTTGTTCCTTAAACTGTTGTGAATAGTACTCTTACCCAACATGATATTGGATACAATAAAAGAGGTTCTTGGATAGCCCAGATTCAAGAACATGAACTCGATATTAAACCCACTAATCTAGTTAGGGGAAAGGGTTAGGCTAAAATGATTGTTGAGAGTAGACCAGTTGAAGAAGAAGAATTACCATTAGTACTATTTATAAGCACAATTGATGATTAGTTTTCTGATGTCTCTTACTTCCTAACCTATGGTGATTGCCCATCACATTTGTCATCAAAGGAAAAGAGAAACTTAAAGCTTAAAGAAAAGAAGTACGTCCTCTAGGAAGGGAATTTGTATAAAAAAGGTGTGGATGGGACTTTCTTAAGGTGTGTTGACAAAGAACAACAAAAAAATCTATTGGAAGCCTTTCACAGTGAGGCATGCAGTGGACATTTTTTTGGCTTATGTGACAACTTTCAAAATCCTACATCATAGATTCTATTGGCCAGGTATGTTTAAAGATGCTTATGAATGGGTGTCGAAATGTGAAAAATGTTTAAAATTCATTGGAAGACCACAACTCGTTGCTTTACCCCTGAAATATGTGGTAATTGATGAGTCCTTTTAGCAATGGGGTTTAGATTTCATTGGGCCAATCAATTTGAATTCTAGTGTCGAACATACACACATATTGACTGCAACAAATTATTTCACCAAATGGGTGGAAGCTATTCTAGTGAAGCATACCACTATTGAGGTCGTGTGTAATTTTTTGAAGGAGAATATTTTGGTAAGGTTTGGAGTACCCAAGAAGATTGTTACCGATAATGCTAGCTCTTTTTCCTCTACTGAAATTACCCTTTTTTGTTATGACTATGGCATTAGTCTTGCTATTTCATCTGATTATTATCTACAAGGCAATGGACAAGCTGAGTCAAGCAATAAGAATTTAATCTCTATTATCAAGAAGTTGGTTGATGAAAACCAAAGGAGTTGGAATAAAAAGTTATATGATGCTCTATGGACCGATAGAGTTATCCACAAAAAAGCTATTGGGATCCCCCTTTTAGTTAGTATATGGCATCGATAGCACTTTGATTACACCATTGGATATTTCAACACTCAATTTATAGAAGGCTATAGAAGATGGGAAATTTTAGACTGCTTTGGAAAAGCGAATTATGTATTTGAATAAGCTGGAAGAAGAAAGGTAGATTGTGGTAGATAAGATTGCCAAACATCAACAAATGGTGAAGAAGTTTTTTGATAAAAGGGATAGACAAAGGAATTTTGCATTTGGCAATTCAGTTATTCTCTGGGATAGGAGAAGGGAGACAAAAGGAGCACATAATTTTTTTGATTCTCTCTAGAGAGGGCCTTTCCTGATCAAGTAGCTTGTTGGTGATCATGCTTTTTGAATACTGATGTTATTGTTCTACCTCTTGCCTACAATGGGAAATATTTGAAAGTTCTTGAATAACTATTTTGTTGGGTTTGTCCTTGTATATAGCTTTTTGTTTTGATTTGTTTTGGCTTGTCTGGTTTTTGACTCTGTTGCCTAATGAATAAGGCTTTATGCCATGTTTTTGGATTCTTTACGTCCTATCAGTCTTGGTCCCCATTCAAAGCCAATGTTATTGGAGGTATACTATGTATCATTTCCTTTAAATTTTGTCTTCAGTGGTCTTTAATTTCTTATTTTCTGCCCAAGTCTAAGGTCCTTGCCTTCATTTTAATCTTAGTCATAGGATCCTCTAAATTTCTAACCCCTTATCACGTGTTCTTTAAGTTTCAAAACATAAGAGGTTGGCACCCAGTGTCTTAAAATTTTTCGTCAGGTTCATGTTTTTCCTAACCTCCTGATAGCTTGACTTGTTTTCCTTTCGTAGCATCAAGTGTTTTGTTCTATTGTGTAGTCGGTGAGTCAAAGGTTTTCATAACTTCATAACTCTTGAATTTTGGTTCTAAAGTTTCACTCTTCCATGACAAGGCGATATATTGTTCATTTTGCTTATTTCGAGGCACCCCCTATGCATTTCAAGAGGCATATGGTACAACTTGGAGATGTCTTATTAAATACTTTTGCAAAGCACACAAATCCTAGGGTTTGCTTTACTGAGGATTAAAAATAAAGTTCCATATTAATTCATACCAAATGCACGTCCTATCATTTTGCATGACTTAAGGTGGTGGAGATTTATTTGGTTAAGCCTTCAGTTGTACCTCCGCATTTTGCACCTATTTCTTCAAGCATACAAGTGCTATTTCTGTGCATTGCAAGCTCATGTAGTATGGAATTGAAAATCGTTGACTCGGTGTAAGGGACACAAAGCTGGGATCTTTTAAGCTAGAAGAATTATGGGCGTATTTGGACAGTGACAGAAGATCTCATGTCAACACAAAATTGTTAGAAAGTGGATTAGCTCACATTGGGGGTTTTCCAGAAGCCCTGTTGAGAATAGACCTAATAGGCGAATGTGAGAGAAGATATATTCCTAAAACACAAGAAATAAAAGTTGTGGACGGGACTGTTGTTGCTAAAATTACTCCTGGAGCTATCTCCCACGCACTAAAGATTCCTGAGAAAGCACCTGTAAAGAACATGTATGTTGCGAAGAATAGTGAGTTTTTCAAAGTCAATGAGAGTTGGCTCAAGAATTATATGGCCAAAGGTTGGTTGAAGTCAAAGAAAAGAGGTAAGTCATAGTGACCTACCAAACTTAAGAGAATGCAATTCAAAGGGGGGATTGTAGATGCCATTGCTCTATTACATTGTATTGTTGGAAATGCACAAATTGAGTCTTTTGAAGATTGGATGTGTCAATTTATTTTGGTTATCTGTGATGAGAATGTGTTCATTAATTGAGTTGAGATAATTTTCTTTCATTTGAACGAACAATTAATCAATTTCCAGAAAATTGCTACCTTCTATTTGTGTTCTTGCTTAATATATATTATAGCTAGTCAAATATCTTTTTGGAGGGGATTAAAGCCACAGGTATTCCCAACTTCTGGCATGCCTATACATAAGTGTTATCCACAGTTTATCAAGCAAGTTGGAATGGGAGATTTTTTCCTTGTCAATGATGCATTATTGATGGAAGTTGTGAGGAAATTGAATGGAAACCTTGGAATGTGTTTTTCTCTTGAGTCAATGACTCTTGTATCGGATTTTGGAAGTTTCTATATTCAATTTGATAGGTTTTCTTATTTGAGGATAGGAGGTTTTGAGAAATCCCCATTAAAATTGCCTAGATATCTTGAAGATTTGTTGGTGTTCCTAGAGGTTTGTAGGCAAATGGTTGTGGTGAATGTGAAGTACATAAATATGGGAAAGTAGGGGTATCATTTCCCGTTGAAAAATACTTCTTTAACATGTAAAAATAATCAAATGGCCAAAGGTGTTGAAGGAGTTCTTAAAGAATATAATCTCCAACATTTATTCATGTGAGCTAATTTTGACCACAAGAGTTTCCTGAGGCAAAATTTATATGGAGGAAGTTCATATCAGCATCAACCTTCTATTGAGGATTTTTGGGAAGATTGTGCTGATGAAAATGAAGTCTTCAAAAGGGATTATACGAGGTTAACCCTCAAACAAATACAAATTTTTTGTCTTTCTTTCTAGATTCTTGAAGGTGCGATTGAAGATTTGGAGGTTGTTGACCCCGAATATGAAAAATTGTGTGATAAATATCATCCCAAGGTTGACTGGGGTAAAAATAAAGTTTTGAATATGAATGTACGAGCTGCCCTAGTATTGAAAAGAACTCAAGACTGGTTAGAAGGAAAATGGCGACAAGTTTCAGGTTCTACTCAAGAACCAATATCATCTCATAGAAATGAACAGGGGTCCACTCAGGCAGTTGCAGTGGGTACATCATCAGGGAGAATGGCTACTAGGTCTTCTAGTGCAAATTCGTAGTATGAAGGTCATGGTGAGAGGACTGAGGAGTCGATTAGACTAAAGCTAGTATATGAATAGGATAACATATCTACCCCTACCCCTAAAAAGAAAACTAGTCAGTCAAACGACACCTATGCCAAAGGATCTTGATGCCATTTTAAAGCAAATTATTGAAGATAATACATTTCCCCCTTTGTCTGAAGTGCCCTCTTCCCTGGTGGAAAATATTCCCATTCCCCTTGGTGAGTCTAGATAAATTGCTCTAAGAAATAAAGATCTTGTTTTGGTAGAAGCCTCCCCAATATGGTTGAAAAAGGCAGTAGAGAAAAAGAGAAAATATACTTCTATGACAAAAGTTGGAGTAGATACAGTTGCAAAGTTGCTCTAGACTTCTTCAAGGCCAAAGAAAGCTCAAAAGATGTCAAGAATGTTGATTGACCCTACTTTTGGTAATCAAGTATTGGAAATTGCAGACCCTATAAAAGATCTAAATGAGGATGAGATAACCGTAGTTGACTATAAAGTCACACATGTTGATATGGGGCCCCAAACAATTGAAGGTAATATATATCATGTTGATTATTCAGTCAATGCTTTGATTAAGTGGTTAAAGGAAGAAAGAAGGGAAATGGTGAGATTGCAATCTCAAGTTCTTGATTTGAAAAACTTTATTTCTTCTATAATTCCCCCTTCTATTTCTAGTGAAGCCTCAAGTTCCTAGGCAAGAGCTATCGATGAGTCTACAATGCAATTAATCAGGAAGAATTTGAGCTATTCCAAAAATGTCAATGAATGGATTGATTAAATGCTTTAGTAGACTGCCCTATTTATTGGTAATTCTATGCTTTTCAATACTCAAGTTGTGGATAAGAGGAAGACACTGATGGCGGAGCTGCGACAAGTCTGGAAAGATCATACCAGCCTCTATGTGCTCTCACAAGAAATAAAAGAGTTGATTTCCATGGATTAACTAAAATTGATTGATGAGAAAATTATAAATGGCCCAAAGGAGTTAGGTCCTTCTTGGGCCATCCCATTAGAGTGGAAATTAAGCATTTATGACAATCTAGTAAAAGAAAATTTTGAAGCACTTGAAAAGTATTTGGACATGCTGGTGGAGATTCAAGGAAATTGTCATGATCTGAAAGTAGAGATAACCGATGAGTTTGATGAGAGGATTCTAGATTTGAAGGAATTTTGCTTGAAATTCAAAGAGATATTCAACAAGGAGATGGTAGATCCTGCCACAATGACTATAGAATCCTACTCAAAGCTCAGGAGATTGAAGTTTACCTCAATTGTTTTAAAACTAAAGCAAATAGAAGGTCTAACACTCTGAATGAGTTTGAAGTTGCGCTAACCAAAGCAAGAACCGGATTGAAAATCACCATAACCCCAGGGAGCAAAGAGATATTAGCAATTATTGCCAAGTACAGGGACTACAAATCTAGGATGAAGGCACAAGAAAGATTGTTGCAGCAAGAAGCAATCGAGAATCTGGAAGATGAAGAGGTTGAGGCAAAAAGAAATGATGCATAGTTATTTTTTAGTATTTCATAATGCTTTCTTTAAATTTGGCTCTTTAAGTTAAAGACTCTTTTTAATTATTTGGTGTGGTTACTTCCAAGAAACCGTTACCAAAGATAATTTGTTATGCTTTAAATATTGGCTTGGTTGATGTGATTCAAATCTTTTGGGAAAACATTGATTTACTCGTTAGAGCCAAACTTTGTTATTTTGAATTATTGTTTTATGTCATTTTGATATAGAATACAATGGTGGAGTTTATGCATTTGTAATCTTTAAATTATGGTGTATGAATCTGTTCTACTTATGTTGAATGTTCTGCCAGTGTTCAATCTATTATTGGAATGATAGATATTTCATTTTGTTGCATCACTGTAGTATCATTTTTCTGTGAATAAGGATTTTGTTGTGATATTTGATTTAAGCTTTAGTTGTGAAGTATTTTTTACTTATGATATGAATTTTTTGAGTACCTTTAAATATTTTTGGTTAAAATCCCCTTCCTTTATTTGCTTTCTAGTTAAAAAGCAACAATAGTTAAAAGATATATTCATTGAATATCAAATGAAGGTAGCTGCTACCTTTTAAAATAAGCAGAGAGTCAGTCTAAAAAATTATATCATTACCGATTCAACTATGGTTACATTTGTCACCTTAGTGGGTATGAGAATATAGAGTCAGGTGATAAATCTGTCAATGAATGGGATGGATGAAAAATATGCTTAGAATAACAAATCTATATTATCCTAAGAATATTGAAGAGATAATGAAATGATGATGAAGGAAGGGTAACAATGAAAATAGATAGGATATATAGATGAGGGAGAATGATGAAAGGTGAATGGATTAGAAAGATGTAGGGTGAGTGGAGGGGGTAATTTTGATAGATGGGAGGATGGGGGATTGAGCAATTTGATGTTATGTGTTATGTTGCCATGTGGTGAGCACTAAATTTGATATAGCATGAGATACTATGCACCAGGGTATGGAACCAAGGTGACTTCATATCACATGCATATGACTAACACAACAAACAAGAGGTTAGTCCAAAATCCTAAAGTCAAAAAGGCTTTGGTGGGGCCGATGTTAGAAAACCACAAACACAAAGGATGCCCCAACATAACGCAAGACCGCAAAGATCTTGGTGGGTACTACGTGAGACAACCAAGAATACACAATCACACAAAACCAAGATATGCCCTATTTCCACTAGTCAAAGCGCACTATGATATGATGAATCAAATCCTAACCTCGAGTAGGTATAGTAGGAAGCTCAAATGATAAATAAAATGCAAAAGCACTAAGAAATTTCAAGACAACACAAATATCCTTTGCCATGAGGATGATAGGTGGATGGATTGATGCAGTCAGATGTGAGGCATGATATATCTTGCTAAGACCAAAGATGGATGGGGTAGATTGTAAGATCAACATGATGTGAGATACCCGAGATGGATTGAAATCTCTAGGGGCTAGTGAATTTTGTTGCTATTACCAACTAGATAGGGGGTCTTAGTGACATGATAGACATAAGGAAAGGACACACCTAAGCCTCAAGGGCTCATTGATGATGGCCTTTCCTACATGAAAGTGTAGAGGCGACATCATTCAAAAAATCCAAATAATAGACGATGGACGATAGATAATGCAATGTGAGACCTAATGATAGGGACACAAAACTAATCGAATGGACAAGATGACCAATACATATACAAGATGTGGATTATGTGAAGCTCGAGGATGGGATAGTTATCCAAATCATTGAAAGATGAATCGGGAGGATGATACGATGGATAGATAAGTGATGAAAAGTGATAGGATATTAGAAATATGTGTGAAATAGGTGGGAGTGATGATAGTGAGATAGATGGAATTAGGTTGCATGGGGGTAGCCTATAGCTAGATACTAATGACAAGAGACTAGGGGATATAACAATGAGATGTTGGGATAGCTGGATGGAGAGATAAATATTTGAATATGGAATGATGACTAGGAAGGATGGTTAGGATGCATGAGGATTTGGAGATGAAATGGGGAATAGGGTGGATGGATGGGAAGATGGAAAAGGATTAGTGGATGAAAGGGGGATGAAAAGGTAAGGATGGGGGAGATGGAAGGATGATACAGTGGATGGATATAGAATTAAGGATATGGAAGATGCAAGGGTGAGCATATGAGGGGATAAGAAGATAAGAATGCAAATATGGAAGGATCGTGCGATGAGGGGATGAAGGATTTGGAAGAATTCATGGAAGGATTTAGAAGGATTAATGGATGGATGGATGATGTCTCCAATGACTATGTCACAAAGTAATAAGATGTTCCACTCTAGATATGTCATGCGTGATGATGCAAGAGGGATGACAACTAGGAGAATTTGTAGATAAGGAAAGGAGATGGATGGTAGGATGATGGATGGATAAGGGCGAGATATGGATGTGGATAGGATGCATCAATAAGGAAGGTAGACGAATGATAGCATAATAGGTAGACAAGGAATATGATATTGTGTGGATAGAGGGAATGTATGACAAGAGGTGTCCAAAACATGTATATATATTTACCACTATATTTGTCAAGATCACAAGGAAGATAGATGGATTTAGATAAAGGGGATATGAAAGGTAGGATGGGTAGGATGGGTTGGAATCAAGGGTTGAAGAAAGGGATGCTTAGCGTGAAGTTTCTCCCAAGTGTGAAAGCAAAGGGATGGGGGATTTACACATGACACCTATTACCAAGTTTTTATCATGGTACTTATCCAATGTGCTTGTTTACCAAATTTTCACCATTGGACGAATTATTTCTATTCTATTTTTTGTTTTTTTTTTAATTTTTTAATTTTTATAATTTTTGGAAAGGGTGTAGATGGAGATGGATAATAATAGGGATGTGGATAAGTGGATTTGGAAGATATGTGATAAGGGGGTAGTTGAAGGACTCAAGCATCAAGTTCTGTACGAGGTAATGAGAGCCCATGTGTGAAGTGACTATTGGATGTTGGTACAACCTAATTAGGATGGATGGATTATGCAAGGGAATGGATTAAATGGATTTTGTGTGGAAGATATGTGGGATAAAAAATGGGATGTTGGAAAGTGCATGGATGGAATGATGGGTGAATGTTTTCAAGACCAACATTGACACATATGGTGGCAGATGGGAAATGATAGGAGGATTATTAGATAGAGGTTATTGGGATGATGGAGGAGTTGGGATAGTGAATTTCAAGACATAAGGACCCAAAATAGATTTAGGAGATGGAGAATGCAGATAATTAGCTTTTGGGTTAGCAACTTTAGATGTTGTTTTGGATTTTTCATTTGAATGCATTGCATCTTTTTTCTTTGGGATCCACATGGTTTTGAATTTTATTGTAATAGGCTTGTGTATCCTTTGGGATTGATTTAGATTTTGTATTGGATTTTTATTTTCTTCATTATGTCCTTTTAAGGGGACATGGGGAGCTTTCGATTCATGTGGATGTTTGGATTTATACATTTTTACTTTGGCATCCAAAGTGCTGCTAATAGCAAGGGGATGGGTATGCAGAGATGGATGATGTGGAGGAAACATGAATAGAATGATAGAGGTGGGATTTTGGAGGTGGTGAATAGATAGAGAATGTGAGATGACATTCATGGAGGGGTGCCTCTATTGATCTTGATTGGGGGTTATGAGAGTGGGAGGTATATGATGGGCGATTTATGAATGCGGGGATGAGTAGGATGGGATGGAGGAGTTGATTTTGGGGTATAAGGTCCTAAAATGGATTCAATACATGGAGGATGTGTGATGGTGGATGGAGGGGTGTAAGAACCTAAAATAGATGTAGTAGGTGGACGATGGGTGATGGTGGATGGAGGGACATAAGGACCCAAAATAGATTTGGAGGATGAAGGAGGAGTATGGATGGTTGTTTTGAGGTGATATGAGGAAGGAGACAGGATGATGAAAAATGGCTTGGTGGAGTGATGAGAAGAGCCTCTTATTCTTTTGGAGGAGGCTTGCTTAGGATGTACAAAGGTTGCACCAACATTTTTTGGATTGTGAGTATTGATATATATATCCAAGACCTTGTGCACGTAGATTTTATTTGACATGGATAGGCTCTAAAATACCTTACTCGTGAAGGCCTAATCCTTTTCCTTGATATTTCATGATCTTGAGCATTCAGTTTATGGTAGGGTTCTTATTATTTTGGAAACATAATGCAAGTCCACTATTAGGTGGAGGAGGATGGGTGGTGTATATGCTTTATTTTTCCACTACAAGAGAACCACCATGGATGAATATAAGAGGACCAAGGAGATATGGAGGTGGTGATAAAGGATCATGATATGGAGATGATGGGATGGTAGGATCTCAATTTGGAGGAGCATGTGATAAGGGATCATAAGAGGGATCATGGGATGGAGTGGAGTAGATACTATGATCTTGAGATGGGGTAGATGAGATGGTATGATCTTGTTGTGGAGGAGGGGATGATAACGAATCACGAGATGGATTGCAAGAAGTGATTGGATAGTGTGTGACAAGGGAATCATGGAATGCAGTGGAGGAAGGATTATAATCTTGAGAGGGAATGGATGGGATGGTAGGATCATGAATTGGATGAGTGGGTGATAAGGGATCATGAGAGGGATTAGGTGTAATGGTAAGATCTTGACTTAGATGATGGGATGTATTGGTATGATTTAGAACGAGATCTTGGAATGTTTTAACTTGTGTGGATGTTGTGATGGTGGAGGAGGGTTGGATGGACTCCTTGGATGGGGGAGATGGAAGGATAGAGGGTTCATGCAGTTCATGGAAGTGGATTTGGTTAATGCTAGGAGTAGGAGAAGGGGATTGGATTTGGGTGTCTTCGATGGTTTGGGTGGCTCTAGGAGTAGAAGATGGGGATTCAATGGATTTAGTGGATTCAATTGTTTCAATAGTTTGGGTGGGGTTAGGAGTGTTAAGAGGAGTGATAGGTGTGGGATGGAGAAGGGCATAATCACTAGTGACCATACATGATGGAGTGGGATGGCATGGATCTATGACTTCAAGATGTGGATTTGGGGACGTCTTCTTTTTCATGACCCATTGGATGCAATCTGGAATAAGATACTTGGGTATTTTAGGCTTAGATGAAAGGTTGGGACTATATGGAGGATTTTGAATGGGTGGAGGATTATGATTAGATGGAAGGTTGAAGCATGATGGATTAGAGGGAGGATTAAGATACGAGGGAGTGGAAGGTGGAGTGATAGTGGAGGGAATAGATAGTGGATTAATATTGGAGGAAGTGGATGGTGGATTAAGGTAGGAGAGTATGGATGATGGATTAATATAGGAGGATGTGGATGGTGGATTAGGATTAGGTTAAGGTTGAAGCATGATGGATTGGAGGGAGGATTAAGATATGAGGGAGTGGAAGGTGGAGTGATTTAGGAGGATGTGGATGGTAGATTGAGATAGGAGGAAGTGAATGATATATTGGGATAGGAAGATGTGGATGGTGAACTGGGATAAGAATATGTGGATCAGGAATATGAAGGAGAATGTGATGGTAGAGATAATGTATTTCCCTTATTGAAGGCAGCATAAGGATCACTAGTGGGTGTGGATGGAGGCATGATGGGATAGTTTTGAGGATTGGTTGGATTTCAGATGATGCTCGGGGAAATTTCTCTAATATGATAGCATCAAGGGGATTTATATCATACTCATCTTGATCAACAAGACTTTCAATATCATCTTGAAGGTAATTGGGATCTCCATTAATCACTATTTTTGGTTGCATTGAAGGAGGATAAGGATTCATGATGTTGGATTGTATGAGAATGGATGAAAGAAAGGGGAATAGATGATTAGAATAAAAGAAGAGATGATGAAAAGATAAATGGAATGGATTAGAAGAATGTGGAAGAAGGGAATGTAAAACTTGTTTCGATATCAAAAGATCTTGGATGTGGATGTACTAAAGCTTAGATTAGGATTGAATTTAAGCTCAGATTAGGATTTGATTAGGAAGATATGATGGGAGAAACTTCTAAGTTCAAGGATACAACTAAACTAATGAGATGATTGTTGGATGGATAAAGGATAGTGTCCTCTCAACCATGGTCAAGATCTTATGTCAAAGCTTGATTGGATTGGTTTCCTGCTGAGATAGGATAAGTTCTTAAGCAAGAGAAGCTATCAATACAAACCATACCTCTGGATCAAGGTGAAATAGTTTGGACAAGGAATTACAAACTTGGGATAGGCTAAGTTCCCAAGAAAGCGTTATGATGGATGATCGATTTAGGATGTAGGATCTTGATTAAGTGTTTGAGGTTTGATTTTGGATTGTGGATGGTTTGGATTTTGAGGATGGGTTTATATGACTCCTTGCTCAAAGGGGATGATGTTTGGGTAGGTTGATGATGGTTGATGAGATGAAAGTGATCATTTGGAGATTGATATGGAGTAGAATAATGATTGGATTATGGTTTTGGACTCAAGATGATATAGGCTAATTGTGATAGGATGGATTGACTCTCTATATTTTGTATGAAAAGTGAATTTTCCCAAGAATAGAGCACAATCTCCTTTGTAGGTAGTACAAATGCCTAAGTGCAAAAATGCTTATCAGAGTAATAGATTTTCCTATGAGGGAATGACCTAGACAATGTACAAATGAGGACAATGTGATCACCCAAGAACAAGGTGGAGATGCCTATGTAGGATGATAAGTGTACAAACAAGGATAGTAAAATCACCCAAGAACATAGCAGATTCACCTAAGAGGATGACTGAGGTGTAAAAATGGATAGTATACATGCCTATGAATAGAGCGCAAACACCTCTCGAGGATGATGACTATATAGAGAAGGAAGATGGATTCACCAGAGAATAGAGTAGATTCACCTACATAGGATGATGACCATATGGATAGGGAAGGAAAATTGACCCAAGAATAGGGTGAATTCTCCTATGGGGGTGACGAGACTAGGACGATGATGCAAATTCTCATCGACAAAATAAAATTGCCCATATAGAGAGCATATACACCTATCAAGGAAGATTGACTAAGACAAAAAAAACTATATTGGGAAATGGAAATTCCCTTTGGAGAGTGGATTAACCCCTATAGGGAGGAAATATGCCTCTATAAGTCAGGGGGACCTAGTGGCAAAGGACAAATAGAAAATCAAACACAGACTAGGATGGACAAAAGATAATCACTGGTATGCACAAGAAGACACATTATTTAGCAGAAACCTATATTAATCAAGTGGGTTTTAAACTTAGTGTAGGCTCACCACTCGGGGGGTTAATATTATGTGATACTCAGGTGGAGCACCCTTTCTTATGAAAGCAGATAGGTAGAGATCCAGTGACATAGGATCGTCAATGGATGCCACAGGAACACCTTCTCTCTCTCCTCAAGAATTATCGAAGTTCACTTGAAGATTTCTATCTCAACCTAAGGGAGTACATGGTGAGTAGCTTTAGGTACAATCTACATCCCTTGCACTAGATTGAGCCATGGTTGACAACAAGTCTTATGCTAGGCTGGAACAAGGCGATCTAGGGAGTCCTCTAAACACTAGGAGGGTGCATGAGGCATGCCCATGAACACTAGACTGTCACAACCATGGGTTAAGAACTTTCAATGGGAAATATCAGATCAACTTTGCACGCCTAACTTGGAATCACCCAAGTATTAGCGCTTTGCTAAACAAAACATGATTGGATTGGGGTACAACTTACGTTCTCCCCCCTTTATATACCTTGTTAGTTCATGTGGTTGAGGTCATCCCTTGGGTGATAAAATCCTAAGCAATCCTCCTAAAGGGAAGGAAATGCTAGGAATTTTTTATCCTCAGGCTCGCATTTAGCGCAAGCGAGCACTCTTAGGTAGACTCACAGATGGACTTGGACTGATTCACAAATTTGGATCCCCAAGCTCGCACATAGCGCAAGGGGAGAGCATATGCCAATGAACCAATCCCAAACACAACAAATAGATTAATTGACCCCTTAGAAATTGAAATGTGCCTAGATTAGTATGAAAAATATACTCACACTTGTCTTTAATCAATCATCCTGCAAGAGATAAGTTAGTAGTTTAACCACCAGTCTTTGACTAACAAAAGGCTACAAAGGTTAAAATCTAGCACAAGCACAAATAGATAGGTGAGCAGATTAGTGAAAAAAACCAAATTCAAATGAAGATTTTGGATGGAATTTTAACACTCTAGATTTACCTCAGGCTCGCCCATCTATAGAATGGAATCGCCTTTGTAGATGTCACGTATCTGCCTCTATAGTTCACGTATCTTCCTCTGTATCCTTTAGCAGGTTCGCCTATCTAATCATGCATTTTCCTCTTTATAGCATGTGTTTTCCCATGGAGGAATATGGAGAACCAAGGTGTGAATCCACCTTTGTATGTGTCGTGTTCGCCTAAGAGTGTCACATTATCACCTCTATGTAATCTTCAAGTAGGTCCTCACACATTTGCCTCAGTGACTTGATGGGTTCACCTTTTTGTGCGCGTGTTCACCTTTGTAAGCTGAGGACTTGAAACTAAGAGTGTGTTCACCTTTGTAAGAGGTGGATTCATCCTTGTAAGTAGCGCACCTGCTCGTTTGGTGGATTCACCTTTATACCAAAAAAAGTGTTCGAACCTGTAAAAATTTAAAAAAAAAAAGATCAATGGACATGTGACATGGGTCAAATTGGACGTGCCAGAAATGTGTGCAAGTGTTTTTGTTCTATCTAAAAATGCATAAAATCCAAGAATAAGACAAAATAAAATGCAAAACACTCATATTAGGGCCTATCATAAAAACTCAAACTAACAAAATATACCTTCAAAATATTCCAGGGAAGAGTTTGATGAGTAGTTTGCCCCTTTTGATAGCTTGATATGTGCGCTCACGGTCCAATTTTGACAGCATAAAAACTTGATTTTGCTTGATTTTGGATGTAAATGTGAATGCTAGGTGGAGGCAGATGATAGTGGATGCAAGATTGGCTATGAAGATTGTGAGAGATTGAGACCATGAAGTTGGATGAATGATTGTGGTTGAATGTGGTAAAATTCCCAAAATGACTAAGTGTTTCTTAGTCGTTAGAAGAGAGGAAGGGGATGAATGGTGGGGATTAGAGGTAGTATGATATCAATGGTTGAGATGACTTGAGGCATGTCAACCCACAAGGAGATGACACTTGTCATCACATAGGAGAGTGGGACAAGGGGAATTAAAAATTCTCATTTAATCTTCATAGGGATGGTAAAAGGAATTAAAGATTTTTTGGGGGATGGGAGAGGAATTAAAAAGTCCTTGGGGATGGGAGAGGAATTAAAAATTCCTCTAGAAACCTTGGATAAATAAAATGGAATTTAAAATTCCATTTGGGGATCTGGGGAGGTTAGAAAGGAATTTAATATTCCTTGGGGAAAGAGGTGAGGAATTAAAAATTCCTCAAAAGGTGTTGGATGAATAAAATGGAATTAAAAATTTCATGGGGTATGGGATAGAATTTATTAGGGATTAGACCAAAGGGCTAGGTTAGGCTAATTAATCAAGGATTAGGATGTGCAAGTGAGAGATTAAGAAGATGGTTAGGCTAATGGAGAGAAATTAGGGGCTATTTGCATATTATGGAGGATGTGACACCTCCTAATCATGGATTAGGAGAGTGCACATCCCTAACCAAGGATTACACAAATTAATCATGATTAGAAGAAGGTTATGGAAGATGTGACATGAGGGGAATTAAATAGATTATTTATTTAATTTTTTGGAGGAAAGGGATAAGTGATGGGAGTAAATAATTAAAGACAATTATTTATATTAGGCTAGGATTTAAAGATGATAGAAGAAATAGATTAGGATGAAGGGATAAGGGATAATGCATATTAATTAAATAATAGGGTATTATTTAAGTAATATAGAGGATACAAAATTGGTCGAATTAGGGGTAAATTGACCAAATGAAAGTGGTCAATTTTCAATGTCTAAAACACCCTTGCACTAACATTTAAAAAGCGGGTAATGACAATAGAACTCTTTCTTGGCATAAAAATTGCAAATAAAGAGGAATATATTAGGATACATTTGATTTCGCAAATAATAAGAATTAAACACATTTTTTGGAATGAGTGATCAAGAAATTAGTTCCATGGAAATAGCTTTTTTTTTTTTTAATTTATCAAATTTGAAAACATATATATATATATATATATATATATATATATATATATATATATATATATATATATATATATATATATATATATATATATATATATAATTAAGGAATGAAATAAAAATGAGAAAGTAAGAACAAGGAGGAAAAGTATGTTAAATATAAATTTAGTTCAACAGTTTTTTTATTAATGTTAAAAAAAATCACAATTTCAATATCTATTAACATTTGATTGGTGTTAGAAATTACATTTTCACTATCAATATATGCATATGATTATTGAAAGGAACATCTAGGAGTAATGAATGGAGACAGTGTTTATTTTTAACAAAGTATGCAATGAACATAATTGTATAAGATGAAGGAACAAACCTAGAGTTCTTTTAGCTATTATTGTTCTTCAAGAATTTGTGTTTGATAATGCCAATAAGTGCTTCTATTGCTTTCGCCAAGCAACATATGGGTTTTGTTGCATGTGTGCATATCTTTGAAATGTGAAGGTAGGTTTTTTGCATAGGCTTGCAAGTTCACACACTCTTGAAATAGGTAAGCTTAAAAAAAGAATTTTAATTTAAATAAGAAACATGTATACAATAACAAGTTAGGAAATTATATTATACTGTTTGTTGCAATTTTGGTATGCTAATTGTTAAAATACGTGCATAAATTTGTAAAAATGTAAACTAAAAAAAAAATTCTCCCACAATTAGGGTTTATTTTGTATTGTTCTAATAAAGATAGTAAAAAAATATTTGTATTTTTTTAGATCATTATGTTTAAAAATAAATAATTATAGAAAAACAACTAAAGTTTAAAAAGAAACTTTGTTTTATGAAAAATAATTATACAATAACAAGTCAAGAAATTATGGTATACTTTTTGTGTTTTTGCAAGTGTAACATCATAACATTAAATTAAAGGATATGCAATTTTTAATTGCAAGAGAAAGTACTATAAAAAAGAGGGATGTTTATTTATTGTAAACAAAATTTACATGGATATGATATGCAGGTTACATGGCTTCAAGGTAGAAGCCTCTCTAGTCACTTAAGATTATAGACATAGGTAGGTGTAGACCAATTACATGGTATGAAGTTTAAGTAGTCACATATTTTGCAAAAGGATATGTATATGTAAGTTACATAGCATCAAAATATAGGCCTCTCTAGTGACCTAAGACTGTACATAAAGATAGGTGTAGAAGGGTTACATAGTAAGAAGTTTAAGTAAGTGATCACATATTTTGCAAGTACATTTCATATGTATGAATTATAAAGGGTGTTTCTTTATTTTTATAGTGGTAGTCATAATATAGTTCCCTAAGAAAAGTGCACAAGCCCTCAAATTTAGCATTACAACTATTTTGGAATGATGACAATGTCTCTTGAAACTTTTCAATATCGAAATCTTCCACCAAAGGTGTTGTTTGGCATACAAGTTTTAATTTATGTACAATGTTGTGGCAGCTATTTGTGATAGTTCAAGCAAGGTTTTTTATGTCAATTGCAAATATTTTTGGTTTATTGGCAGATGAACAGGAGTTTTCTACCATGGTTTTTACATGCACATGGATGAAGGGGATTTTGTTGAAAATTGAAGGTAAATTTTGTAGCTTTAAACTTGTAATTCCTATGTGACTGTAGATTAATTAAGTATTCTTTGTGATAATTTCTTTGTGGGTGATTAATATAATTAATTTATTTTACCATTTGAAGAAGTAGACAAAAGGTTGTAGAAGAATAAGACAAAATAATAGAATTACACAACATATACCGTGGAGAAACCCTTTCGGGAAAAAACTCCGCGAAGAATTAATGTATTATTTAATCTCAGAATAAGATTACAATAATTCCAATCCTTGCTTGAGATGCTTCTTTTTCCTTCAACAATTCTTCTTCACAACCTGCAATAAAATCTAATGAAACTCTCTTCAAGTTACTTGAGATAAATAAACAATAATGAGCCTTGTAAACTCCAAAAAGTTTACAATTACAAAGCACAATGCTTATCTAACAAAACCCACACCTATTCTTTGCAAGTAGAGCTCTACCGTGAAGAACAATGTCAAAACAAGTCGTTCATTCATTTGGGCATCCCAAACTAAAGTCATAACTCAACGTTGATTCTGAAGATATATTGTAAGCTTATCTTCAAAGTTGGTGCCCAAGAATGGGCCCACTTAACTCAACCTTATAAAATATATTATCATGCAAAAGTGTTAGTTCTCCAAGATGCCAACTTGGGTGCCCAAAGTGGGTCCAAGTCAATCTTTGTTAACTGAAGCATATCTCTCCACCTTTCATGCAAATATCATGCATGAATGATCATCCCCTGTTAACTGAAAGTATCAACCTGTTATTTGACATGCAACTGAAGTCATTAGCCATGCAACTCAAGTCAACTGAAGTCAACTACATGCAACTCAAAATAACTAACATGTAACTGAAGTTAACTGAACCATGACTGAACTATACTATACTAAATTGAATTGAACTAAACTGAACTAAACTAAACTCAAACTAAACTGATAGTGCCACTCCACATACATTGTAATTATCAATCCCTATTTTGTAGGAACAAGACATGCATTACATAAGATTTATCAATCCATGAAACAATTAACTAAAATAAGATGTGTCCCACCTCCCATGTGTGCGCCCATGTGCTCCTATTTTATAGGAGCTCTCCTAGGGCGTCCACACGTTCCTATTATTTAGGAATAATTATAAATTCCAATTTACATGTGCATTTCATTTGAATTTAATCTCTTTCTAATGCTAGTGTTGGGGAACACTTTCCAAGGACTTGGGAGATACATGAAATATGTTTAGAATGCAATTAAATGGCATCCTATTTCCAACATTCTTCCACTTGACATTATACATTTCAATTATTCTAAACAAGGAATCATTATTATAAATCAAGTACAAATCTCAAGGCCAATGGCCTTCTTGCGCCCACTAATCAATCCATGCTAGACTCCAAATGCAACTTGCATAATAATGAAGCTCCAAGCAAATGATTAATACCCAAAACCAAGAGAACTTATCTGTAGGGACTAGTTTCATAAGATAATCTACAACATTGATCAAAGTGTTAACTTTCTCAATCAATACCTTCCCACTCTCAACCATTTCTCACATAAAGTGATCTTAACATCAACATGCTTAGTACGAGCATGATATATAGGATTTTTGGATAAACACATAGCACTCTGACTATCACATTCAAGTCTAAATATGCTTGCAATTAAAACCAATACCTTTCCCAAGTCTCTGTAACCAAACTACCTCTTTGGAGGCAAGTAAAACCACCGAGTGTGTTGAACTCGCGTCCAACCAAGGTGTAGGCTCCTCAGTCTTTTATGTTGAAAAATATTTTCTTGCAAGTAACCATTCCAACACATGTCTCTAACCATAAGAGAACTCAAGCCTCACCTATGTATCCAAGTATCCATGAGGACCTGTAATCAACCAATCCATGCCAAACTCCAAATGCAACATAGCACTATCATGAAGTAATCAAGAAAATGATTAATGTACCCAGTACAAAGAGAACTACTACGATCAATGTCAAAGCTCCAATCATGAATTAGGAACATAAACATGACAACATGATCAAACCATCTCCTCCAAGGAGATCACATGCATCATAACATACATAAACATCCTAGTCTCAAGAGAACAAGTACCATGCCAAACTCTAAACATGTATCAAGAGTAAACCATGACATAAAAGCAACCACTCTAAACCAAGAAAACATATCTCCATATCACCTAAAGATAACCTTACCAATGATGCATCCATGTCACTTCCAACAACTCCCACTGAACTGTGGTATTGAGTCACACATGGCATCGTGATTACCATCCTCTCCATGAAGATCACTCTGAAACATCAAGCGAAGAGTTATCACAAATAATATTAGCTGAAATAACCAATGCATCAGTACTGTCATCTGAGGATTCCTCTGTAGAAGAATCAAAACTCTCTTTCTTGTTCTTACAATCCTTCTTCACATGTCTTGGTTTCCCACAGTCCCAACACTTTACCTTACTCTTACCAGATGTTTTAGACCGTCCTTTGGACTTACCCTTTCCTTCCTTATCTCCCTTAGGTTCCTTTTTCTAAAACTTACCTTTTAAAAACAAGGCATCTTGGATTTCCTCTTTAGACTTCCTCCTCATCTCCTCTAATAGGAGAGTAGGAATTATATTATCCATCTTAAAATCTGCACCACTACCACTAATAGCAACAATTAGATTTTCCAAAGACTTTGGTAAAGAACAAAGTAATAATATGCATTTATCTTTATCTTCTAGCTTTACATCTACAGATGCTAACTAACTCATAATCAAATTAAAAGAATTCAAATGATTTACAATAGAATCGCCATCTTTCATCTTTAAAGAATACAACCGTCTTTTTAGATACAACTTATTAGTAAGACTTTTGGTTTGATAAGTATCACCTATCCTCTTCCACAACTTATATGTACTAGTTTCGTATGAAATATTCAAGAGAACAACATCAATAAGACATAATCTTATGGTTCCTCTTTCCTTCTTATCAAGCTTAGCTCAATCCTCATCTAACATCATTATAGATGGCTTCTTATCATTACAAACATCTAACCACTGATCTCTCTCTTCAAGGAGATCGTCCATTTTTAATTTCCACATCTCATAACTAGATCCATTGAATCTTTTAATTTCTAGATGAGAATTAGAATTCATTGAAACAAACTTTTTTTTCAAATCTGCAATACACAATAGTAAAAGCTCCCACTATAGCCAAAAAACCTTCAAATTTTTAAGAGAAAAACTCTACCCAACCATTAGCTCTCATACCAAATGTTGATTCAAACTAAAGGTAAATTTTGTAGCCTTAAACTTGTAATTCCTATGTGATTGTAGATTAATTAAGTATTCTTTGTCACTGTTTCTTTGTGGGTGATTAATCTAATTAATTCATTTTACCATTTGTAGAAGTAGGTAGAAGGTTATAGAAGAATAAGACAAAATAATAGAAGTTACACAACATATATCGTGGAGAAACCCTTTCGGGAAAAAAATCCACCAAGAATCAATGTATTATTTAATCTCAGAATAAGATTACAATAATTCCAATCCTTTCTTGAGATACTTCTTTTACCTTCAACAATTCTTCTTCGCAACCTGCAATAAAATCTGATGAAACTCTCTTCAACTTGCTTGAGATAAATAGACAATAATGAGCCTTGTAAACTCCAAAAAGTTTACAATTACAAAGCACAATGCTTATCTCACAAAACCCACACCTATTCTTTTCAAGTAGAGTTCTTTCACGAAGAACAATGTCAAAACAAGTCCTTCATCCATTTGGGCATCCCAAACTAAAGTCATAATTCAACGTTGATTCTAAAGATATCTTGTAAGCTTATCCTCAAGGTTGGCGCCCAAGAATGGGACCACTTAACTTAGCCTTATAAAATATATTATCATGCAAAAGTGTTAACTCCAAGATGCCAACTTGGGTGCCCAAAGTGGGTCCAAGTTAATCTTTGTTAAATGAAACATACCTCTCCACCTTTCATGCAAATATCATGCATGAATGATCATCCCCCATTAACTAAAAGTATCAACCTGTTATCTGACATGCAACTGAAGTCATTAGCCATGCAACTCAAGTCAATTGAAGTCAACTACATGCAACTCAAAATAACTAACATGCAACTGAAGATAACTGAACCATAATTGAATTGTACTGAATTGAAACTAAACTGATAGTGCCACTCCATATACATTGTAATTATCAATCCCTGTTTTGTAGGAACAAGAAATGCATTTCATAAGAGTTATCAATCCATCAAACAGTTAACTGAAACAAGGTGTGTCCCACCTCCCATGTGTGCGCCCATGTGCTCCTATTTTATAGGAGCTCTCCTAGGGCATCCACACATGTTCCTATTATTTAGGAATAATTACAAATGTCAATTTACATGTGCATTTCATTCAAATTTAATCTTTTTCTAATCTTGGTGTTGGGGAACACTTTCTAAGGACTTAGGAGATACATGAAAAATGTTTAGAATACAATTAAATGGCATCCTATTTCCAACAACTTTGCTTACTTTTCATTGTATCTTTGCTAGATAGGTGGATGATATCATGCATATAAGTATGTTTAGCCATTTCCTAACATGAGTTAATTAAAAGATTGTATAAGTAGCAAATAAGGAAATAGATATGGTGGGGGAATCACAATTTATCTACTTCAATGAAACATGAGAAAATTTCAATACATGCTTGTCAAATAGTAATCTTGCATATAAAAGGTATTTGTATAACAGGGATAGAAAAATGATTAATAAGTAATATGAGAAAATATACAAAGAGGATAAAATCTTCCATAAAAATAATAATTTAATTATTTTAAATATAAATTTTGAAATTTAAATATTTTCTTAGCATAATATACAATTACTTAAAAAGAGTATGATCATTTAGTTTAAAAACAAAGAAAAAACAATTATTGGATAAACAATTTAATGTTCTCTTATAATACAAGTAAAACAATTTTAATTTTTATGATTTCAAAGAATGATTAAATAATTATATAGATAACATAAAAAAAATCTAAATTTAAACTATTTTTTTTAATAAATCTAATTTTTAATTACTCTTCAAATAAAAACAAAATTAATTAAAATATATAAATATACAATTTTCATAATCTAACATATTAATGAACTATAAGACTTTATTTAATTTCTTCTTTATTCCTTACATTATAATTCTTTAGATTACTTACAGTATTCTAAATTCTATATTATATCATTATGTGGCATGCTGGATAATACTTCTATTTTAGAAGAAAGGTTTCTCAAACCTTCCAAATATAATGTAATTTTGGATATATTTGATATTTTAAAGAACACTACTTTTTTTTTTTTTGGGTTATATTGAAAGCATTAGTTCTTTAGCTGCTTGTTAATTATCATTAACACCATCAATTGCAATGAAGATTTAAAAGATAAAATAAATGTGTAAAAAAATAATAAAATCAATCACACTTTAAATTTTTTTAAAAGACAAAATTTAAAGCCACATTCTGTTAGACTAACAAATGATAATACCTGCAGATAGATTATTTATTAAGAAGAATAACTGGTATTTAATTCAATTTAGACGGATCTTAGTTAGGAGGAGATGATGTGGTTCATTGTTTTGATTCCTGAATTGACCATCTAGCCACAAATTCACTGAACTAAACTTGAGAAAAAAAAGATCATTAATGACTTTTGATCCTTGGACTATGACTTTCCTTAGATACAAATATTTTAATAATTTATAGTAAGAGAGATAAAAAATTGTGCATGTATTTTGGGCACTTGTCATAGTGATCTAAGAGGAGGTGTAACAACTTGGTCAAATAATCTTAAAATTCCTATTAATAATATTTTTCCTTTCTTCTAAAAATTTATGTATGAACCATTTTATCATTATAAATA
Source organism: Sequoia sempervirens (assembly GCA_007258455.2). NCBI lineage: Eukaryota > Viridiplantae > Streptophyta > Pinopsida > Cupressales > Cupressaceae > Sequoia > Sequoia sempervirens. The sequence continues at coordinate 176,948 of VDFB02367891.1, read as the reverse complement.
AGAAATTCATTTCTACAAATAAATTTACATTCCAAAATAATTGTCTCAATACTGCAAGAATAAAACTACATTCCAAACACTACAATGATGCAACATCATGTAAGACTTGCTAACCACCCTACCACATTGGCATCGTGAAGTCGCGTGGACTCTAGCCAAACCCCTAAGCAAGGAAAGAGGGCCACCAACTCATTAAGCCCTTCATAGTATCAACAACATGTTTGTGGGTATGCAGTGCTTTCTAGGGCCCCTGCTCCTAGACAGTTTCCCAATGACAACCACCGATAAGGGTGGAAAGGACTTTAATACTTGTTAAATTTTCTAACTAAGAAAGCAAAAACATGATAATAGAACATATGAGTGAATAATTTAGAAATAAACTCCTTCCACTTTCCGATCACCAAGATCCTCAGTGAGATGAGGTGAGAGCATATGGTGTACGGGTTCTTCATCTACTTAGTTAAGGAGAAAATGCACAGATTAAATATCTTTCTCTTCCACTTATTCAACGAGTTAGAAACAAAAATCAAATTAACAAAAAATTAAATACTCTTCCACTTATTTGGTGGTGAGTGAATTTCACTTATTCAATGAGGTTAGAAACAAAAATTAAATAAATATATAGTCTTCCTCTTCTCAATGGTGTGTGTTGTATTACTTCATATTAGGAGTCCCTAATTAATTGGTTTGTATATATCACAACATTATTTATGGCATTTCATTAAAATTCATGCTCTCACAATTCTTATATAGTTGAAACATTATAAAGTCGAATTATTAGAACGTTAAAAAGAGCAATAATACGATCAAAACAAGAAGTAGATTATCCCACTGTCCATTCGTTATTTGAATTTACATTCATTGAAATATAAAGTATTTCACTATCATGACCAAATCAAGATAAGTAACAAATAATTTTTTGTTTATATATAATAATAAATTCATATGATATCAACTTACTTGGCATTCACTTACATAACTAAAAATGATACAAATAATTATAATTTAACCCATTCCATCATTAAATTCTTCATGCAATAATCCTATGCATATGATAGAATTCGTAGCATTAAGCTATTACGGTTCTATTAACATCAAGACCTAAACCTTTTCCCATGATCCATTTCCGCATATATTCCTTGACATATGTTTGACTTGACAAGCAAAATATTAATAAGGTTCATTACCACCAGTATACGCTTGAGGAAACTACACTCCAATAGTTTTTAAATATAAAAATATTAGTGGCAAGCCATCCAATAGAAGATCTAAATTAAACATTTGTTCTATTGGAGGCAAACCATCCAATACAGAATCTAAATTAAACATTTGTTCTATTGGTGGCAAGCCATCCAATAGAGAATCTAATTTAAACATTTGGTCTAGTGGCGGTAAGTCATCCAATAGAGAATCTAATTTAAACATTTGTTTTATTGGCAACAAGCCACCCAATAGAGAGAAGTGTCATTTTTAATATAAACATTCAATTTATTCTTTAAATAGTATTTCCATATATCTTATTTCTCTAATAGCAAATTAACTCATTAATAAATAACCAGTCCTTTAAAACTTAAATTGATATTTCTAATGCAAAATTAAATATCTAATCAATTTGTACTCTAGTGACATTCCCATCTCTATTATAAATCATCTCTTAAGATAATGATTAACTATTTAATTTAAACTAATCTATAAATGATGTATCCAATTATTCATTCAGTTCCACTTTAAAAGATATTCCAAAATCAAAAAGGAAATAAAATAGACGACTATTCATTTTATACTCATTTGATATTCCCTTTTTCTCAAATCTTTTTATTCATAAAACAACTCTTAATAATTTACCATTAATTCTAACTTCAGTGAAGATTCCCAACTAACCATTCAATTTTCTTTAATGTTAATCCCTAATCAAATTTAATTAACTATTCAATCTTTACACTTATGGTATACCCATATTTTTTTATTCTCATTTGTAAAACAATTCTTAGTAAAATAATTAATCATTTAATCTCATTTTAAAAGACATTTCCAATCTCCTTCCATTTGTAATCCTCCAACTTATCTCCACCCTTCCTTATATCATGTAGGGAGAGAGATATCTTTTTCCTAAAATTACCAATCCCGTGACATTGGTTACGAGAGTGATTTCATGCACGCACTCCTTGGTCGCCCATTACAAGTCAAGATCCTTAAAATAAATGTTACATTGAATGTATGAAATAAAATATTCATGCTCTATGTAAAAGAGTATTAGGAGGCCATGGTGGCGTAAGAATTGAATTAATTCAAATTTAGTATACATTGAATCATCATATGTTGATATCATTTGATATTTCTAAATAATGGAGAGAGTTTGTAAAGACCCTAAATCTTCAATAAGGATAAAGGAGATTGCATTCTCTTGATGAGCCTTCGTAAAACATCACGTGTTAATCATAAGATGAAGTATATAGAGGACCCTTATTTTTTTTTAAGTTATAGATGACAAGCATACAGTATTCTACGTTTATCATTAAGAACCATTTAATGCATAAAAAGTAGATTGAACATTTTAATTAAACATTAATCAATGCCCATACTTTCCACCTTTATATTTTCCGAACCTCTCTTTTGATTAATTAATATAGAGTCATCCCACTACTCATTTAAATCCAAAATTCTTAGATGATATCCAAGGTGTTGATCTCCAAATTATATATTTAAGTGGTTATTAAGATCAATTTTATAATTAGATAATATGGAGACTGTGCTTTTATGAGTTTAGATTGGGCATTTTATATATATATCTTAAATAATTGTATATTACCATGGTTCATGAATTACGAAATGCTAATACTAAATGAGGGTCGTTACAGGAGGAAACTCGAATGAAGAAAAATAGATCACACAACCCTATGAATTTCTTGTAGTCTTAGACTTGGATTTTTAATCAACTTAAACTTGGAAAGGAAAAACAAAATAGCATAGAAAGAGGAGTTGAAAATATAAGTGGAAGTCAAGATTGAAAGCCATCCATAAGTAGCAGTTTAGATTGATCATGTAGTTTCATTAGTTGCATAGGAAGCAAGCAACTTGATGGTTACATATTAGCGCTAGTCCCGGTGATTGAGACAACAACATTTGAATCAACAGTTGGAGAGGGAGCCATAGCAAGGGAATTAGCATAGAAAGTAAGGGTGGTGGCACCAGTTGATTTTGAAATGCTTGAACCTCGTTGACCAAAACAAAACTATAGTTCAAAAGTGAGATTGAGATCTAACATGTCCACATCACCCAAGTTGCACAAAAGCCACCACTTGGGATTTGGTAGTGCTTGCATGGAGGTGTTGGCCACTCCATCCTTCCTCCTTATAATAATATGTACTACAATATGGCTTATGGTGTTCTAGTCTTACCAATTTTAGCTTGAACACTAAATAATATGTACTGCAGCTATCTATTGTTGATGTGAATAAATGTCTTTTACCTAGCTAATTCACTCACTGGGTAATTAGGGGACATATTCACATGTTAAGTTTACTTAGGATATAAGATTTTTTTCTAGAAGTCTTACTTGGATTTTCTAGAACTTATCTTATCTAGCTTGTAATTCTCAATTTCTAGGTAGTTAGGTTGTTAGTTGTCTCGTATTATAAGATTTAGACACTTGTTGTGATCTTGTCTAATCCTATCTAGATCACCTTTCCTTTATAAGCAAGGCATCTCATGTATATTTGCATATTCAACCATATTCAATCATATTCAACTTGCATTATTGAAGCAAGCTTTCTTACCATTTTCTCTCCCATGGAAGACATTTTGGTCTAGCAATTGTTCTTGGGGCTATTGAGGAGTCACCATTAACTCCTACATGGTATCAGAGCTCCAATGTTGTAGATTCCTTCCCAAATTTAAGGATTTCATGTTGGTTTAAAGATTTTGTTGGGTGCATTTTGGGTTTCAAGGACCTCACGGTTGAACTAGGGCATCAAAGAAAGTCGTGTTTGCCTTTTGTTTTGTCAAATTTGGTTATGTTTTGCTTGATCTATGAGGGTTTGAAAAAGTGTGAAGAGTAGCTGATCTAGGAGGTCATTGATTTTTTTGAGCACTTTGGCTCTAATTCGACATCACCATTGTGTTCAGGAGGTTGATCAAATGAATTTTGACTGTAAATTTGTCCATTTTTGGTAAAGTTGTTTTTGGGGCAATTTTTTTTTGCCTAGCCCCGTACGACCTCCCGAGTGGTACAGTCGTCATTAATATTTTCGCAAAAATAATATTTTTTAAAAAAATTGGGCAAATTTTGTATTTTATCAAGCAAAAAATATTTATATAGTCAAGAAATTTATTTTATAAAGTCTGGGCAAAATATTATTGGCATATTCTCAAAATCACAGTAGATTCTATACCTGCATCACCACTGGCATACCAATTGTCAAATCAATCTTTGTTGAGTACAAATGCACTTGAAACTGCAGGTTTAATATTTAAAAAAATCATTTAAAAAAAAATTGCCTTTTTATTTGGCTGTTGATTTGCATTTATATTGGTTGCTAGCTCATATGGTTTTGAACTTACTAAAATTTGTTTTTAATTGTTGGTTTAGCGCTTGGATCTAGCCTGCGGATGAGGGTTTGCGAGGAGCTAAACACCTAGCAGCGTAGTGCTAGACTACCGCCCCATCTGTGCCCACCCACCACCCCATGGTGGTGACAGAACATATATTTTTTATTTTTGCTCCCTTGTAGTTGTCGATCATATGACCAACCAAGAGTCGATTGGCAGGAGCTTCATTTTTGCACTAGATTAGCCTTGAGACTGTCTGATGTGTCCCCCACATGCCTAAATAGTTTTTTTTAATTTTCATAACTTTCATGTACGATGGTAAATTTTTTGAAATGAAATATTGTCAAACAACTAGCAATCCCAATTTTTTAGTGGTGCAGTTATTTTTCATAAATTTTGTTGTTTGGTGGCAGTTTTTGTTGATTGAAGTCAAATCTTGTATTTTGGCTCTTGAGCTCATAATTTTTTTCCACGATCTCTAATTTTTATGATTCTTCTAGCGTTGGAAAGGTATTGAGGAGCTATATCCAGCCATCCATGCACTTTTTCCTATTTTTATCCCAGGTATATTGTGATTTCAATTTTTACTCAATGGGTATATTGGAGAATACTTAGATATTTTAGCAGTTGAAAAAGTGTTGTTATGATCATTGTACTTCATTTCATTTTTATTGTACATGTTGATCTCATATTTTTTCATTTGAGAAGTGTATTATCATTGTAAAGGTTATTCAACTCATCCTTTTGTAATAGTTCTGACTAGGGATAATTATGAGTCATGGTAAAAAGGCATCATAATACATTGTAAGTGGCTACAAATTTTGCAACATCTTTATGGACTCATTCCTAAACTAGAAACAACATATAATAAATATGTTTGGGGTAATAAGAATGATCATATCATAGGGTTGCTTGGTTCTACTTTTAGTGCAAGCATCCTCATAGAAAGCTATCATAAGATATTCTCAGACATCTCATGCCCACACACAGTTTGGACCAATTGAGAGTTTTTTGGAGATCTATAGAAGCCTCCATTCCCAGATGATCCTGCATCATATTGCCTCATTCCACTTGATGATGTTGACAATGTACCCTATGATGATGAGACCTTAGAGGAGTTTGAATATAATGCATAACTTGTGTGTCTTGATGATCCAAAGACTTCTCCTACAACTCTTACTTCTCCAGTTGAGATCACACAACCATCTTCTGTTTATGATTCATTGAGTACATCCAGTGATTCATTGCAACAGGTATCTATTTGTCTTCTTGATTGGGATTCCTATTTGTCAGACATTACTTATTTGTTTGCGGAGTCTCAAATTTTAGATTTGGAAGGCCAATTTGAGGGTCTATCTCTCCTATTTGATGATAGTAATGGATCAATTATTGTCACTTCATGTTTGTCTTTGGAGTTCATTCAATATCAGTTTTCATTTATTCCTAGTTTGTCACAATTTATTGTGATTGGGCATGTGCCTAATTAGATTGTGGCATCATCATCTTCATCCAAGAACTTGGCAACACTTGAGCAGATTTTAGAGACACAATCTTCATACATTTGGATCCCTCTTCCTACCAATTCCTATTCGAAATACTTGGTGTATCTTCTTCCCAAGGGGAGAAACATTATTTGTAGACATTGGATTGTGTTTTGTCTTTAAACATTAACTATATTTTTAGGAGATTACACATTGTGGGGGGATATCTTGTCTCTCTTTTCCCCTCTTATAGGGGGATCATTGATTGTATATACATGATGGATGTAGTCCTTGGGGGTATCATTGAGTCCTCCATATATCCTATTATTTTGTTTTGGTTTCTCTCTTTTGGAGAGGAGTTTTGTCCCATTGGTTTTTCTCCTTTTCTTCATTTGTGAGAGATTTATTGCATTTACATTTGCATTGTAAATGGATACCAAACATGGCCTTGTAGTTGGGAGCCATAGTCATCTTCATTTTTGCATAGTTTGCATAATAATTTTCACCCTAAGTTGCACTTAAGAGCCTGGGGGTGTTGGTGTGAATAAATGTCTTGCACCTGGCTAATTCACTCACTAGGTAATTAGGGAACATAGTCACATGTTAAGTTTTCTTAGGATGTAAGATTCTTTCTAGAAGTCTTTGTTAGATTTTCTAGAACTTATCTTATCTAGTTTTTAATGCTTGATTCCTAGGTAGTTAGGTTGTTAGTTGTCTCATGTTATATGATTAAGACACTTGTCATGATCTTATCTAATCCTATCTATCACCTTTTCTTTATAAGCAAGGCATATCAAGTACATTTTCATATTCAACCATATTCAATCATATTCAACTTGCATTATTGAAGCAAGCTTTCTTGCCATTTTCTCTATTGTGGAAGATATTTTGGTCTAGTAACTGTTCTTAGGGGTGTTGAGGAGTCACCATTAACTCCTACATCTATGAATAATTCATAGTACTTATCTCCTAATTTTCATATTGTTAAGAATAAATTCTTTATAATAGTTCCTCCTTGTAATATTCTTCAATGTAGCTCTCCTTGTAGCAAATGATTAAGCTCATTGTAGTTCATCCTTAAAGCTATAAGATCTCTCAATATCCTCATCAATATGTGTAGCTCTCATTTCCTTTTTTTCTCTTTTGTGAGGGCTTGCTTGATATTTGTGATATTCAAACACACTAAATGGTCTCCCATCACCTCAACCATATCTCCCTCTACATATATGATATGTTTATCATAATTATATTGATAAATTTAAAATTTATCAAAAATTTGAATCAACAATAAAAATAAAACAAAATATATCAAGAAAATCTAACACTTATATGTTATAAAATATTGATTTTATTATAATTTTGACAAATATTTTATATATTTATTTTAAATTTAGTATTTATTTTTCAAGATATTAGTTTTACAACAAATTATCAAAAAGAAAATTTCCCACATTTTTAATTGGAGTAAGAAAAATTCTCACATCTTTACTTGAATCACTATTACCTTTTAAAGTATTTTTAATCTTAATAGATTAAAAAAATAATAAAAATCATTTTAATAATAGCTACAATTCAAAAATCAAACACATTTTTGATGAAACAAAAAACTAAAAAATTGAAAATTGAAAGCTAGCATGTAATAAATTTTATATTATTAATAATATAAATATATTAAAAAAATCATATATAAAATAATACTAATATTATTAAAAATATGGAGGGCCTAGCTTGGTTGGCTAAAGCATCTTGTTGCAAGCAAGAGGTCACGAGGTCTAGTCTCCCCTCCATCCCCATGGTATCAGAGGGCATGTCACGCTAGCATCATCGGTCAGGTGAAAAAAGTTTACCAAACGCAAGTTGCAATTTATAGGGGGGCTCCCTGATTCTTGTAGTCTAAAAATAAAATAAAATAAAATAATATTATTTAGTATATAATATTATTATTTTATAATAATTTAATATAAATATTAAATAAATAAGGTTTAGCATATTGGATATAATAGGGTTATAATTATGGTTTTTGGTTGGGGTTATGGTTAGTTTAAGGTAACAATTAGGGTTTATGGTTTAGGGTTAGGTTTAGAGTTACAATTATGATTTGGATTAGAGTTAGGTTAGGTTACAATTTAGGGTTATGATTAGAGATTTGGTTTGGGTTAGGGTTAGGTTAGGGTTTATTTTTTGGGTTTGAATTAGGTTTAGAGTCAGGGTTAGGGTTATGAGAAATAGGGTTAGGATTAGGGCTAGATTACGGTTTATGGTTTAGGGTAAGGTTTAGAGTTACGGTTATGGTTGGGACTAGATATGAGATTAAGGTCAGGGTTTAAGATTACAATTAGAGATTTGGTTAGAGTTAGGGTTAGGATTATGATTTATGGTTAGGGTTAGGGAAAGATCAAGGTTACGATTATTGTTAATGGTTTAGGGTTTAAGGTTAGGGTTATGATTATAGTTAATGGTCAGGTTAGGGCTAGAATTAGGATTAGTTTTTAGTGTTAAAGTTAGGTTTGTTGTTAGAGTTCATCTACCATTTAATTTGGCCTATAATTCAATTAGGGTTAGGGTTCAATTAGGGTTACACTTATGGTTTATGGTTAGGTAAGGGTTATGATTATGGTTTATGGTTTAAGGATTAGGGTTAGGTTTAGTTTTATGGTTGAGGTTAGGGTTAGGTTTATGTTTAGGGTTTGGACTTAGGTTGGGGTTTATTGTTATATTATAAATTTATAATATTAATCTATAAAATATAGGCTAAGATGTATAATTTTTTAGGCGTATATTATATAGTTTATATTATATTAATAGATAAATATCAAATTATAAATAGCTCCTTGAGTGGGAGGGAGCCAATTTAATATACTTCCTACATTAATATACACTTATTAATGGGGGGTGGGATGAATTATAGTCAAACTTGTCAAGTTACGTACACAAGAGAATCTTGGCCATCATCGAAATGGTGCCAGTTTACTATATCTCACGAAAGAATGAAAGATGCAAAACCAACTAGTTCAGTTTGAAACAAATTTTATATTATAGATTTATAAATAGGTAGATATGTTGACATATTAATATATAGATATAATATCCTTTTTGAGATATGCTATTATATTTAGGTTATTTTAGATATATTTCAATCTAATGAATAATTTAAAAATATTTTAATTTATATAGATTAATATAAATATATTTATTTATAAATTTCTATTAATCTATAAACTTTTATAGATTAATAGGGCGGTGGGCCTAGCTCGATTGGCTTAAGCATCTTGTTGCATGCAAGAGGTCACGAGGTTTAGTCTCCCCCCATCATCCCCATGGTACCGGAGGGCGAGTTTCGCTAGCATCATCAATCACTAGGCACACTGTAGTTTATAGGGGGAAGGATACTCGACCGATTCCTGCAATCTAAAAAAACTTTATAGATTAATAGATTTATAAATATTTCAAAATATATTTATTATACGTTGAGATATCTAGCTATCTATCTCGGGGTATTAATAGATAGATTTTTTTTTAAAAAAGCCTTCAAAAATGATATATTTCAATTAAAATATAGGCTTAGTATTATATTATTATTAATGTTTAATGATATCTCTATCGTTTTTAAAAAAAAATGGTATTTCAAATTTTCTAAAGAATGAAAAAAATACGCCTCAAAAATGATATATCTCAGTGTAGTATAGATTATAATTATGATATATATGCTAGTTTAAGTTAATAAATAAAAATATTATATTATTAATATTAGTAAAATATTGGGGTGGTGGGCCTAGCTCGATTGGCTAAAGCATCCTATTGCAGGCAAGAGTTCACGAGGTCTAGTCTCCCCACTGTCCCCATGGTACCGAAGGGTGTGTGGCACCAACATTTATTATTAATAATTTTATAATTATTTGTTAGAAGGTGTTTGAGTTCTGAGAGTAGTGAAAAGTGTCGAGTTTGGGGTCGATGGCACTGCTCACACTCTTGCGCACGGTGTTGCGGCCTGTATGAGGGCTTCACCTTCTTTGCATGTTAGTTTATCTTTGATTCCTATCCTTTTTGTTGCGTCTTCAAGATGGGTGGGGGTTTGTCAGTGCTGGAGGGTTTAGCTTTTTTATTTTTTGCTTGCTTCCTTTCCCTAGTGCATGGGATGTTCGCGGGGGTGGAGGCATTTTTTTCCTAATATCCTTTCTTGTTCATGCGTGGGTTTTTCCTGCAATCTTCTATGGAAGTCTTCAAGTGCCTGCCGATTTGGTTGTGGCTTTTCTTTTGCTGCTTTCCTTTGGTGAGGGCTGAGAATTGCTTAGTTCGCGAGCTTTGATTTTGGCTATGGAGTGTTTTAAGGAAAACTCAAATGGTGAACGGTATTCTTCGAAGGGGGGTTTTCCCAAGATTAAAAAAGTGAATGGGTGTTTGGAATGAAGCGAGGATTGTCCGATCTTAGTGATTTAGTCAGATTCTATTGTGGAGGATGTTACATACTTAAGTAAACATGCTTTAATTTGTAAATTCATGGGTTTACACCTTGCCTTGTCATCTTGTCGGCTTTGGAACCCTGCATTCATCAGGTTTGGAGCCCTAAAGGAGATATCGAGATAATGTGGGCTGCCATTAACTATTTTTGATCTTTTCGTGCATTGCGGATAGGAATAAAGCTTTTGAAGGTGGCCCATATTTCTTCAATCAGATTGGGCTCTTCATCAAACCTTGGCATGTGAGGGTTTCAACTCGGCCGAAGAACTCCCTTCGCGGGTGCTTGTTTGGGTTCATCTACTTCGACTTCCTTTGGAATTCTAGAAAAGCAATATTTTGCATATGATAGCTCGACTACTAGGAAAACCAATTGGGCCTGCTTAGTAGACTTTAGACATGAAGGTAATCTCTTATAATCAAATTTGTGTTGAGGTTGATTTAAGTAATCCTTTTCCTAATTCTATTGAAGTTTGTGTTGGATCCTCTTCCTGGATTCAACAACTTGATTATGAAACTCTCCCTTTTCATTGTCGTGTCTGTCATGAATGTGGGAATTTGCAAAGGAGATGCCATCAACTTAATCAAGCAGCTGCTACAACTAATAAGATTGCTCCTAAGAATGATAATGGGAAGGCCCCTATAGTGGAGGGAGTTGTTGATAAGGAAGGATTTGTTCCCATTAAGCCATATAATAAGGGGAGGGATCAAAAGAGAACTTTCAAGGATAGATAAAATGATGAGACCTTTAATTGGTTTGATGCTTTGGATGACTTGGTTCAGGAAGAGGGTTGTCCAATTGGGATTCCTCTTGGCTCTGGCTCATTAGAAGTGATCATGTAAGAGGAGGAAGTAATTGGGAATCAAAACTTGGTTGGGGTGACCTCGAGGGATGATCAGGTGGAGGTGGGTCTGATAGAAATGAATGTTTCTCTCTAGTAGCAAGATGCCTCCATTCTTGATGACTCTTCAATTCCAAAGGATGATTGAGTTGCGGTGGTTTCTTCTACCTCACAGGTGGCTAAGACTTTAGACTCAAAGAAGCCTGGGGGGCAACTCAGGCCCTGGTGATGCAACAAAAGCCCCTTAAAAAGGCCCCCCCTGAGAAAGCTTCTAAGGTGGGTCGCAAGAAAGACATTGAGAAGATTAAGTTGTTGGGTGAGACTCTGGTGGAATCTGGGTTAGTGAAAACCATGGACTTTCATTACTCCCACCCCCAAAAATGATTTTTATTTCATGGAATGCAAGGGGTTTGAATAGCACCCCTAGACAAAAAGCTATTCGGGAAATGATTGGCAATCACACTCCTTATATTATCTTTTTCCAAGAAACTAAGTTATCAGTGGATGGTATGTTGAATAGAGCCTCCAATATTTGGCCTCGTGGTTGCTGTCAGTGTGTGGGTGCTTTTGGTAGCTCTGGAGGTGTGGCTTGTATGTGGGATCCAAGAAAGATTTTTCCTCCATTCTGGATCACAAGTTGATTTTCTATCTCTATTATTGCCTCCAGTCTTGAATCTGGTGAATCATGTCTTTTCACTAATGTTTATGCTCCCAATGATCTGATGGGTAAGTTCCAACTTTTGACTCATCTTAGTTATGTCCACTCACTTTTTCCTTGGCATCCTTGGATTATGGTAGGATATTTTAATGCTATCTCTTATTTAGAGGAGAAGAGAGGGGGTATTGCCAAGCTGGAATACACTGCATTACTTCTTATAGACAACATGGCTAGTATAAATCTTATTGATGTGAAATCTAATAATGGAATCTTCACTTGAAATAATTGAAGCTGTGGTGATGCTACTGTTTCCAAGAGATTGGATAGGTTTCTTGTCTCCTATTTTTGGGTGGAAAATAGGTGGATTGGTGTGGTTTGAATCATTGGTTGATTAAACTTTCTATTGTTCCTTTTAGATTCCATCAAAATCCTTCTTTCAATTTCCAACCATGTGGCTACATGATCCTTCTCTCCATGATCTAATGATTGATTAGTGGAGTATAGGGAAACCTGCTTTTGGTACAACTATGTATACCTTTGTTAAGAGACTGCAATTTGTGAAATATAGACACAAGAAGTGGAATATGCAGTGTTTTGGGAATCTTCACCAAAATAAGTTGTCTACTTAAGCTCATTTGGATTCTATCACTCACCAGGTACGAGATCTTGGACTCATAGTTGAGCTGTGTAGGGAAGAGGCTAGGGAAACTAAGGCTCTTGATGAATAGGAGCTGAGGGAGGAGATTTTTTGGAAGCAAAAGTCCTGTATTGATTGGATTCAAGAGGGAGATATAAATACTGCCTTCTTTCACCACTCTATTTTTGTTAGGAGAAATGGTAATCTTATCATCTCTCTTGTTTCTTTTGCAGGATTTCAGCTTTCTTCTCAAGATGACTTTTCCTGGGAGGCTATTCACTTCTTTTTAGCTCTTTTTACTGATGATTCTCCTCCTACGAGTGCTGAAGAAAATTCCATTTTGGAGTGTATTCCTTCTTTGACCTGTCTCATGAGATGAACAAGGCTCTTTTACAACCCATCTCCTTGTAGGAACTGGAGACCATTGTATTTCAAATGAAAAAAGGTAAAGCCCCTAGCCCTAATGGTTTTCCTACTAAATTTTATCAAGTTTTTTGGGATATTGTCAAGGAGGATCTCTTGGAGGTTGTTCAGGAATCTCAGAAGAATAAAGAAATGTTGAAGGCCATGAACTCCACTTTTTTGGCTCTTATCCTGAAAAAGGAAGGGGCTTGTTCCTTGGATTATTTTTGCCCCATTGCTCTTTGTAATGTGGTTTATAAGATCATTACTAAGTTGATTGCGGAAAGACTGAAGCCTTGGCTCAATTCTTTGATTTCCAATGAGCAGGGACGATTTGTGGCAGGTAGAAAAATTCTAGATGGGGTTGTTATTGTTGTTGAGGAGCTATTCATTCTATGGAAGTCTCTAAGGAGAAGGCTATGTTTATCAAGCTTGATATTGCAAAAGCTTATGATAGAGTCAAATGGGCCTTCTTACAAAAGGTTTTCTTAGCTTTTGGTTTTGACAGAGAGTGGGTTGACTAGATCATGAGTTGTGTGACTTCTACTTCCTTTTCAGTGCTTATCAATGGAGAACCTTCAGTGTTATTTGGAGCCTCTAGGGGTCTTTGACAGGGAGACCCGTTGTCCCCTTATTTGTTCATCATTATGGCTGAGGGGCTGGGGAGGTTTATCAAGTCCTACATTTTGGAAATGGATTGATTCAGGGATGGCATTGGGGAAACATGTTACCATCTCTATCTCATCTTCAATTTGTTGATGATATGACTTTAATGGGGGTGGCCAAAATAAATGAAGTTGTGAATTTTAGGAAGGCTATGGGTACTTATTTGGCTGCCTCGGGTCAAAAGATTAATGATCACAAGTCCTCTATTTAATTTTTCAATACACCTTGGCTTATTCAGGCAAGGATTGCTCAGATTCTTCATTTTCAAATTAGCACTCTCCCTTTGGTTTATCTAGGAATTCCCCTTGCAGTGGGCCCTCAACCTATAGAGTTTTGGTAGAATGCGTTGGATAAATTCCATAGGAGGGTCAGTCATTGGACTCATAAGTGGTTGTCTTTGGCAGGTCGTGTGGTTCTACTAAAATCTGTGGTTCAGTCTCTTCCTATTTACCAATGTTTTGTTCAAGTGGCTCCTGCCAGTTTTGTTAAGGAGTTTGATGCCCTTGCTTGTTAGTTCCTTTGGGCAGGTAATCTTCTTAATTCTAAGTGGAGTTTGGTGAAGTGGGAATCTATGTGCAGGCCTAAACAAGAGGGGGTCTCGGTCTCAAGTCTGCTAGTTTTATGGGTTAGGCTTTAATTACAAAGTTGTATTGGTGTTGGTGTACTTGCCAGGATCATGATTGGGCTAGAATTCTAAATTTTAAGTACCTTGGTGGGGTGGACCTTGATGATGTTCCCAGATATTGTCTCCAAGGAAAAAGGTCTATGATCTATGATACTCTTAAAAAGGGGGCTAAGCTAATTAAGGAGGGCTTGTTTTGGATCTGCAACAAGGGGTTTGAAGCCCTCTTTTTGTCTGATTTATGGGATGGTTATTCTTCCATTATTTATGTATTTCTCATTTGTAACCTCTTTGTGACAACTTGAGGAATGCGGGTTGGTGCAAGGTGGAGGACTTCAAAATTGTTTAGTCATTAGGATAGGTGGATGTGTGGCGTTGGAAGGATCCCCAAGAGTGGCCTTCAGGAGGTTTTGAGTTGGAGAGGCAGGAGCTTGCTAGCATTTTGGTTGGTAGAATGTGCAGTTCCTTTTGAGATAAGGATATTTTGGCATGGGGTCCTGATCCAAAAGGTAGATTCTTGGTTGCCTTTGGTTATTTGGAGCTTGATAGCAGGTGTATGGAAATGTTGGGGTTCCTTGGTGGAAGCAGGTTTGGAATAATTTTTCTTGGCCAAAGTGTAATTTCTGGTTGTGATTGGTTGTTCAAAATAGATGTCTTACTTGGGAAATTTACGAAAAAAGGGTCTTTTAAGGCAGATCCATTTCTGCTTTGTGCAATAATAATGAGGAGTGTACTTCACACCTTTTCTTTCGGTGTCCTTATGCTAGGTATATTTGGCATTCTTGGTGGGGAATTTGGGGACAACCCTATGTTCATACCTCTTCTTTGATAGAATTCTAGGAAAGTTTGGGAAGACCCTCTGCTAAGATGAATTTTCTTCAGATTACCTAGATTATTGGCCTTACCTTTATTATTTGGCACCTTTGGCTTGAGAGAAATAGGAGGATTTTTCAAGATGTGAACCAGGTAGGAGACCTTTTATGGAGGAGGATCTTTAAATAGCAAGATCCAAGAGACTATTGTAGCTAAGTGTGATCTGTTGATGGCTGTTGATCCAAGTGATCTATCCTATGTGAGGAAGCTTCATTTGGAGGGAAGTAGGTCTGATTGCTTTGCTGGTAGTGGCCCTTGACAAGTCAAGAAGAAGGTGCATCGGGAGGGTAGATAGCGACCACCCCCTAAAGGAGTTCTAAAGATAAATACTAATGGATCTTCTCGGGGGAATCTTGGGCATGTTGGGATCGGTGGTATTGGTAGAAATAGTAATGGAGGGGAGGTATTTTTCTTCTCTGTTTATAAGGATCGCCATTTAACAATTTCATGGAGGCTCTGGCTATTTTCCATGCTATTGAAAGAGGTTGTTCTCTAGGGTGGAAGAGGATCATTTGTGAATTTGATTCACAAATTGTAGTTGATATCCTAAATGAGCAGAGATTTGATGGTGTTAATTGGAAACTAGCTAAGGTGATCAAACATATTATGAATCTGTGCAACTCTTTGGAATATGTTTCCTTTTGTCATATTCTGTGGGAATGGAATAAAGTGGCGAATCTTTTGGAAAAGTGGGCTTCTGAGCATGTAGAGAGGTGGAATGTTGATGCCTAGGGACTTTTATCCTCAGAATTCTTTGTCCCTCAAAAGGATGATCATGGAAGACCTTTATTTGTAATTAGTTCCTTGGTTGGGTTCCTTCGGGGACTATTGTTGTGGGGTTGGTTGGTTGTTTTTATGGGCTTTTGCTTATTACTTTGTAATGCTTCTTTGATTCAATAAATTTTTACCCCCTTTTTCAAAAATAATTTTATAATTACTAAAATATTATTATTATTTATTTATACTATTATTAGTAATAGTATTAGAGAAATTAGGGTTATGGTTAATATTAGAGTTAGGTAACGGTTAGGGTTAGAGTTATGGTTAGGTTTAGGATTAGGGTTAAGGTTGTGTTTCTATTATGGTTACAATAAATTTAGGGTTCAATTACAAAGGGTTATGGTATAATTAGGGTTGGGGTTAGGGATCATTTTGGGTTGGTATTAGAGTTCATCTAGGGCTCAATTACATTCTAAAAATTATGTCGAGAGACATAACCCTACAATGGCAGTATGGTGCCTATAGGAGGTGAGCACAAATCGTCACAAAAAAAACACAAAAAAAAACATTTTAGAAAGAAAAAAAAAACATTTAAAAAAAATAGTAGCACGTGCTTATAAGAGGTCATCATAATCATCACAAAAAAAAAAAAAATGCATTTTAGAAAGAAAAGAAGTCATTTAATAATAGATACAACTGAAGAAACAATAAACATTTAAGATAATAATAATAAAAAAAAATGCTACAATTCAAAATTCAATATAATTTTGATAAAACAAAAAATAAAAAAAAATCAAAAACTAGCATGTAATAAATTTTATATTATTAATAATATAAATATATTAAAAATATATATATAAAATAAAATACTAATATTATTAAAAATACAATATTATTATTTTATAATAATTTAATATAATATTAAATAAATAAGGTTTAGTATATTAAATTTAATATGGTTATGGTTAGAGTTAGGTTAGGGTTTCAATTATGGTAAATTTGGTTGGGCTTAGGGTTAGTTTACGGTTACAATTACAGTTTATGGTTTAGGGTTAGGTTTAGAGTTATAGTTATGCTTGGGATTAGTTAGGTCAGGTTACAATTTAGGGTTATGATTAGGGACTTGTTAGGGTTGGGATTGGGTTAGGGTTTATTGTCTGAGTTCAGGTTAGGTTTAGAGTTAAGGTTAGGGTTATGAGAAATAGGGTTAGGATTAGGGTTTATGGTTTATGGTTTAGGGTTAGATTTAGAGTTATGATTATGGTTGGGATTAAATATGAGATTAAGGTTAAGGTTTAGGATTACAATTAGGAATTTGATTAGGGTTAGGGTTAGGGTTAGGGCAAGATCAAGGTTACAATTATGGTTAATGGTTTAGGGTTTAAGGTTAGGGTTATGATTATAGTTAATGGTCGGGTCAGGGTTAGTTTTTTGGGGTTAAGGTTAGGTTTGGGTTAGGGTTCATTTATCATTTAATTAAGCCTGTAATTCAATTAGGGTTAGGGTTCAATTAGGGTTACATTTGTGATTTATGGCTAGGTAAGGTTATGTTATGGTTTATGGTTTAGGGATTAGGATTAAGTTTAGTTTTATGATTGGGGTTAGGGTTAGGTTTATGTTTAGGGTTGGGTTTTGGGTCATGGTTTATTGTTCTATTATAACTTTCTAATATTAATCTATATAATATAGGCTGAGATATATCAATATATAAATTTAATATAATTTTTGAGATATGCTATTATATTTATGTTATTTTAGATATATTTCAATCTAATGATTATTTGAAATATATTTTAATTTAATATAGGCTTAATATTATATTTTTGTTGACATTTATATTAATATTCGTATAAAGATTAACAATTTTAAAATAATGGTTAATTATTAATATTTAATAACTTTATATATCATTTTAAATATATTTTAATTTATATAAATTAATATAAATATATTTATTTATAAATCTATTAATCTATAAACTTTTATAGATAAATAGATTTATAAATATTTCAAAATATATTTATTATACATCGAGTATCTAGCTATCTATCTCCATGTATTAATAATAGATTTAAAAAAAGCCTTCAAAAATGATATTATATTATATAGATTATATTTAAGATATATATGCTAGTTTATAGTCGCATTAATTTATATATATATATATATATATATATATATATATTATATTGTTCTTAATATTTATATTAATATTATTATTTCAATATTGTAACATATATCTTATTTTTATTATTTTCATATGTAATTTAATACTTTTTATATTAAATTATTCTTAATGTTTTATTATTATTAATTTTATAATTATGGAATTATAATTACTAAAATATTATTATTCTTTATTTATACTATTATTAATACTTGGGTTCAATTAGGGTTAAGGTTACCTGGTTAGGGTTTGTTGGAAGAATGGGAAGTTTTTCATTGATGATGTTGTTGGCAACATGAGCATGAGGGATAGGCACAAGGTATACTATTATGTGTTGCAGTGTTGTCATTGATGTCAACATTGTATCTTTGATGCAAATTATTTTGGGTTGGATCTAGCATCCCAAAATATGTTAGAAGGCTTGTACTTTGATGTTTGTGGAAGACAATTTTGTAAGATGGTTTGATTCGATAAAGTCAATTATGATGAAAAATGATTGTGTTTTTACTAGTGTTTTTGGGTATAAAGCATTTTTTTTTAGTCCGCATTGGTCCGGAAATTAACATTTCACTCTACAGTTCTAATATGTTTTTGTTAGTTAATAAAAGCATCTAATTCCAAAATTCCATTTTATTTTGGCTTTTGGTTTTAAAGTTATGAATAATAGAAGTTTGAATTGGCAAATTACAGTCATTTCCTACACATTGCACGTGAGTAGGAGAGTTTGTACTTCTCTACGAATAGGATTTAGACTTTGTGGATTGAAGGAGATATTGAAAAATCTCATTAGAGTATGAATTCCAGTTGGCATGATTTTTTGATGTACATGCATTCGAATATGGGTGTACAATTGAAGAATTTTTGTATTAGGTCTTCTATAGTGCTGACCTAATAGGTGTGAAGATATGTGAAGGTTAAATAAGTATTGCAGAGTTATGTGGGAGCTATTATAGGTCCATGCCGACCTATTTCAATTTTTTAAAAAGATTGAATCTTGGCGCGAGGAGCGTGTGGAAGGGTTTGAGCTGACAAATTATATATTGTATATTTTGTATGTTACATCTAATTAGGTTGACCTAATTGATGTTATGCTTGAAGAAAATATAAATGCTATGTCATTTTTGGTGTTTTGATGAGTGTGAGACATGTAAGTGATGTGAATGATGCGAACATTATCATAGCAATGCAAATTTAAGTTGTGAATGTTGAGTTGAATATTAGAGTGATGCGAATGCAAAGGAAAGTAGAGTGTTAGATCAAAATCAAATGAAGTGTGTAAAGCCAGTTTATTGAGCTTCATTGGAATTGAAATCCATGCATATGATAGATGCAATTGTAAAAATTCAATATAGGTTATGATTCACAAACTCTCTTCTATCTTTTTCTCTCAGTGGGTAGTGAGTCCACCTACAATGAGCACTTTTGTAAATATACTATAACCGATTTTAATATATTGTGAGGTAATCCTTATCGTAGATTTTCCCATTTTGGGTTTTCCACGTTAAAATCCTAGTGTTCATGTGTTATGTGGTATTTTTGAATGTTTCATGCTTTATTTCATTTACTATGGTTGAATCTGCTAGGTGGATTGTATGTTTAAATATTTGAATTGTTTAAAATAATATTGATTCACCCCCCCTCTCAGTATTCTAGATGTTTAACAAGTTATGGTTAGGATCAAGGTTAGGGTTAGAGTTATGGTTGTGTTCAAGGTTACATTTCAATTACGGTTACAATAAAATTATGGTTCAATTACAAAGGGTTATGGTATAACTAGGGTTAGGGTTAGGGGTCATTTTGGGTTAGAATTAGAGTTCATCTGGGTTAGAGTTAGGGTTAGTATTGAAATTCAAATAGGACTATACTAAGGGCTCAGATTCAATCAACATTAAAAATAAAGTTTGATTATGCTTAGGGTTATAATTAGGGTTTGATTATGGTTAGGGTTTATAGGTTATGTATATAGTTCAATTAGGGTTACAAATAGGGTAAATTATAATTATCTCATATATATAAGTTTAGATTTAGGGTTATGGTTAATATCAAAGACAGGGTTTGATTACAATTTAATTAGAATTATCATTCAATTAGGGTTAGGGTCTAGGGTTAAGGTTAGGGTTAGGGTCAGAGTTATGGTTAGGTTCAATGTGAGGATTAAGGTTACACTTCAATAATATGGTTACAATAAAATTAGGGTTCAATTACAAAGGGTTGTGGTATAGTTAGAGTTAGGGTGAGGTATCATTTTGGGTCAGTATTAGAGTTCATCTAGGATAGAGTTAGGATTAGTATTATAATTCAAATAGGGTTGTAGCAAGGGCTCAACTTTAATCACTACAATTCTAGAGTTCAATTATTCTTAGGTTATAATTAGGGTTTGATTATGGTTAGGGTTCAAAGGTTATATGTATAGTTCAATTATGGTTATGAGTCAATTAGGGTTACAAATAGGGTAAATTATAATTATCTCAAATATATAAGTTTAGATTTAGGGTTATGGTTAATATCAGGGATAGGGTTTGATGATAATTTAATTAGGATTATCATTCAATTAGGGTTAAATTACGATTATGGTCTAGGGTTAAGGTTAGGGTTAGGGTCAGAGTTATGGTTAGGTTTAAGGTTACGTTTCAATTATATGGTTACAATAAAATTAAGGTTTAATTAGAAAGGGTTTAAGGTTACGTTTCAATTATATGGTTACGATAAAATTAGGGTTTAATTACAAAGGGTTATGTTACAATTAGGGTTAGGGTTAGGGATCATTTTGGGTTAGTATTAGAGTTCATCTAGGTTAGAGTTGGGGTTAGTATTATAATTCAAATAGGGATATAGTAAGGGCTCAAATTTAATCAACATTACAATTAGAGTTCAATTATTCTTAGGTTATAATTAAGGTTTGATTATGGTTAGGGTTCAAAGGTTATGCATATAATTCAATTATGGTTACAAATAAGGTAAATTATAATTATCTCTCATATATAAGTTTAGAGTTAGAGTTATGGTTAGATTTCAATTAGGTTTATGGTTAACATTAAGAATAGGGTTTGATTGCAATTTAATTAGAATTATCACTCAATTAGGGTTGGTCAAAATTATGTTATGTTGATAGTTAAAGTCAGGTTATGATTGTGGTTATTGTTATAGGATAAAACTTGGGATGAGGGCTATGATTCAATTGAGGTTAAGGTTATGAATACACTTCATTTACAATTAATGTTATATCGAGGCTTCAATTAGGGTTATGGATATTGTTAGGGTTAATATTAAGGTTACAATTAGGGTTAACATTCAATTAGTGTTTAATTAGGGTTAGAGTTATGATTTCAATTCAAATAGGGTTAGGGTTAATGATAGGGTTATTATTAAAAAGCTTGGGTTTACAATATGGTTATAATTAGGGTTGGGATAAGTGTTAAAGTTAGGATTGAATTACAATTAGCATTACTGTAGACACCTAAAAATGTCCCAACTATATCACACACCTTGATTTGGCTTACTAACACCATTTTCTTCATAATTCACCTATTTCGTCCATTTTATTAAATAATGCCCAAATATTTAATTAAATTCACTTTATTCTCCTATTAATTGAATAATTAAGGTTATTTGATTAATTCATTACAATTCATCATTTTCACATTAGTTTTCCCTCTCGATTAAATAATTCACAATTATTTACTTAAAGATCTTAATTCTTCCAATTCACACAGGTAAATGATTTTTCTAAATTGTTTAATTAATTAATTTTCTTCCAATCCAACAACTTGCACAAAGAATATTCCCTTTTCAAATTCAAATTATTCCCTTTAACTTGAAAGATCTCCAATTTAATTCCATGAATTAAGGAATATTGTTGAGTCTCTCATGGATTATTAACCATTGATCTAATCCTTGATCCTCACCTCAAGGATTATCAACAACTTGATTAATCCTTGATCCACACTCACCTCCTTAATTTTCTCATACACTGATTACCATTTTCAATCCCGACCATTGATCAAAATTCTTAAAATCTATAAATCCCAAGCCTTTCAATATGAATTTCATTCATAATCTTCATAGCACTCTTACTCTCTTAAATTGTTGAATCATTCTTGAGTAATTTGAAAGCCTATTAATAGTATTTGTGAATCAATCACCTACAAATCAAGCTTTTGCATAATGGAAATTAGGCATATTTGAGCACTCCACATCACTACACTACAAGTTTGCTTCAAATCCATAATGAGATTGGGAGGTTTGCACATTAGTTAGATTCAATTGCTTTAAATTTTGTCTTTAAATGTTTTTTGATTGAGGATTTTAGTGTTGTTAATCGAATTTTATTGAGTATGGATTCTATTTGATAATTAGCTTGTAGGTTATTAATGTTTAAAGATCCTAATTAATTTTATTTGTTGTTGTTTGATCAATTGAGCTAATCATATGACATTTTGGCATGCTTGGTGGGACCCACATCCTTGTTTTAACCACCTTTTTGAGTTTTTGTTGGATTTCAGGTTATAGAAATAGTGCAACACTTATGTAGAGACAATTTGATGCTTTCATTAAAGATCAACGCTTATGTAGCTCAAAGGTCAATGCTTTTGTTTATTGCAACACTTCTATCTTAACTCTTCCTTTTTTGCTTGCAGGTACAACACAACACTTATATCAAAGGTCAACATTTCTGCAAGTCAACAGTACAACGCTTCTACAAAATCATGATGCTTTTGTTTTGACTTTTTATTCTTTGTTTGTATGTATAGTGCAACACCTTTGTTAAAGGTTGATGCCTTTGGAATAAACAATGCAACGCTTTTGCACAATAGTGTGACACTTCTGCACAACAATGTGACACTTTTGTCAGGTATAGTAGTGACTTAATTTTTGAGGGTTTAATTTGATTTCAATTATGGTTTTTGGCTAACCCTAACAATTGTTATTTCTCTAATTTTCTATGTTGAGACTAACTGTTTGCAACACCTTGGAAATTAATAGGAGAAGTTGAAAAATCAAAGAAAGGTTACTAATGGTGTTGGTTTTGTTGGTTTTCAATTAATCTCTTATGCACATTTTATTTTAGTGCTTTAAATGAACCCTACAATCTTCACATTTTATTTTAGTGCTTCAAAATGAATCCTACAATCTTCACATTTCATTTTAGTGCTTTAAAATGAATCCTACAATCTTCACATTTCATTTTGGTGCTTAAAATTGAACACAACTTACATATTTCAATTTGGGATTAAGAATTTACAACAACTTGCATATTTTAATTTAGTGATTTAAAATTGAATCAAAGATTTAAATCCTTGGTGCACTTAAAATGAATTGTTTGGTGTGTTTGGTAGGTTAGTGTGTATGTATGCTCTTTTCTTGTGCCTTAGTGCGATCTTGAAAATCAAAAATACCACTAACTTGCATATATTTGTTGTACACCTTGAGGCCCAGTGTTGTGTATGCTCTCCTCTCGTGGCTCCCAAGAATGATCTCGAGTACCAAAAACAAAACTAGTTCCTTTTATTTCTAAGTAGGAGGCTTTCTTGGGTGCCTCATCAACCAAGTTATAATCTCAACAATGTGTTTAGGAATGGTATATAAAGGGGGGATAATGAAAGTTTTACCCCAAGGAGTAGCTAGCATCCTTTAAGCCAAGCCCCATGATCCTTGATCCACCATGACATGGTGGTGATGAGTAGAGAGGAGACCCCTCTCGACTTGGGAATATTGGATGAAATCTTTGTTCATTGATTCCCCCACTACGAACTTGTAAAATTTAGAAGCCTAAGAGCCATTTGTAGACTGTCGACTTAGAGTGGTACAATGTACAAGGATCAATGTGTGAAGTTACTTGCTATGTACCAACCTTTGTTGAGGCGACAATAATCCCTTGTTAGGAACTTTTTCTCTCAAGGTAAGAGGTGTCAAGGTGGTACATGACCTTAATACTCTAGTCATCCACTAATTGGAAGGTATTTTATTATGTACCTGACCACTTTAAGTCGATAATCCTGATCTATCATTATGATTAGGATGTGTTATAATATGGCGTGTCTTTATTGTTATGCTTATAATACCAATTATTGTGATCTTTTCGAAGAAGAGCACACGAAAATCATCCAAAACCAATTGAGTTAGTTTACATGTTATTTGTTGTTTTTTATCACATCAAAAATTTCAAACACCTAGTCCAATTTGCACATAAAAGATCCTTTGACATATTGACACCTTTTTCTAGATAGTGCAACACCTTTGTGCAAATCAACACTTTTATTTTTGTTAAAACACCACTTTTGTTTACATCTCGATGCCTTTGCACATCTCAGTATGTTCTTCAAGGTAAACATACATTTGTATTGTGATACCTTTGTTCTAACAATCCGATGCTTCTGTTGAACATCAAGGATTTTGCAGATATCATGATGCTTTTATAGAAAATAGTCCAACGCCTTTGAAAAATAGAACAACATATTTGACTGCAACTAAAAATAAAGAACTTTTAAAGCATTTATAGATTTTATATTTTGATTAGAAAGCACTAAATCGCCTAAAATTGATGTAAAATAGACTTTTGTTCACTTGTATCAGTCAACATAGAAGTAAACAAACCTTTATCCACCATCATTTTGAGTTGGTTAACACATTTTCTAGGTTATCGTTGGATCAACTTAACTTCACTCATCAAACATATAAAACCATCAACTTCATCATCGAAACATTTAATTCCAACACAACAACCTAATATTTTGACATAGATCATTTGGACTTGGATCTTCATCCTATTACCTAGTTTGACTTCATGCTTGAAAACAATCTCTTTTCAAGTATTTGGTTGAGTTAGTAAAAGCATTATGGGCAAACTTACTTTGGAGTCATGAGTCTACTTTTGAAGTTTGTAAGTTCATCATCATCTTCAAACATTCCTAAACAAAAGATCTAGATTTAAACTTCATCAAAATTGAAGGTTCCATACCCTCTATCCACCCATACCTCAATCAAACATTGGTTCAAAACTAATTAAGGTATCACTATTAGTCCAATTTGAAGAGATATTTGAACAAAATCATTTGGGTAAAATGTCACAATCCATATCTCCTAGGGTTATTTCGAGTTGTATGGTTACAATAAGATCCCAATACAAGAAAAACATGGAGTCCAATCTTAGTGGTTCAAATGTTCCTATTACTACAAATGTTAGTGATCAACCCTATGGAATGCCCAATATCAATCATGAAGTTCCATTGCCAACTAAAACACAACCTCAAACATCTGAAGTTGAAATAGTTTATATTAAGGATATTACCAATAAACCTAGAGAATTCACTCCCAATGAACTTCTAGAGATGTCACAAGATCCAACTCTTGGTGACACAATGGAAACCATGTTAAATCTTGATCCAAATTTGTACATGTTAAAACTTGCACAAAATGGTGTTAAACTTCCCTCAAAATTTGATGTAAACTCATCAAAACAATAATCCTTAGCATCAAGAATAACATCAAGGAATCACCCACTTGGAAATGAATCTTTGGCACAACATGTTATATAAAAAATACCATTAAATGTGTCAAGTCAACTGATGGTCACTTTACAAGGGATGGGTCAAACAAATTTCTCAATTCAATATGTCAATCCCTTCTAGGTTTTCAAAACACCAACACAACTTTAGGCTTTCAAAATACCAACATCCCATCAACATACAATACTCATAATTCAAACATGACAAACTATGGGATGAATGAACTTGAATGGTCCCAACATACAACAACCCCAACATCAACAATGTGAACAAAATCAACAACCCCAACATAAACATCAAAATCAACAACCTCAACAACATCAATATCAACAAAATCAACAACATCAACATCAACAGTCTCCTCAATAAAACATCATTCAACGACAACATCAAAACATTATCCCACAACAACATCAACAACAAATGCCATCCCCACAACTAACCAATTGAGCTAACCATATGAGAGTTACAATTAAGATTAATATACAATTTAACTAAGGCTAAGCTCATGGCACACTAAAGGTTACAGTTCAATAGGGTTCAATTAGGATTCAATTAAGGTTAGGGCCAGGGTTCTAAGAAAAATCTTAATAATATATTAACATTAATAATAACAATAATAAAATAATAATATTATATATTAATAATATATTACTAATATTAATAATAATATATTATTAGTATTATTAATAATATATTTTAGTGTATACTCAGAAGAGACTTAGGGCCATGGACCAACCTTAGTGTTTTTAAAAAACTCAAGGCGATGGACTATCCCTAGTGAAACTCAGGGCGATGGATTGTCCCTAGTGAAACTTAGAGTGATGGACTATCTGTAAGTCTAAGACTCTGGCCAAAGCACTATACCTATCTTATTTGATAGTGTAGACACTAAAAATTGACCACTTTAGTTTGGTCAATTTACCCCCAGTTCAACTAATGTCATATCCTATATTAATTAAATAATACACCATTATTTAATTAATATTCATTATCCCTTATCCCTTTATCCCAATTTATTTCTTCTATCATCTTTGAATTCTAGCCTAAGTAAATAATTACCTTTAATTATTTACTTTCATCCCTTATCCCTTTTTCTCTAAAGAATTAAATACATAACCCTATCCCTTATCCCTTATCCCTTTATCCTAATTTATTTATTCTATCATCTTTAAATTATAGCCTAAGTAAATAGTTACCTTTAATTGTTTACTTCCATCCGTTATCCCTTTTCCTCTATTTATTTAATTCTCCTCATGTCACATCCTCAGTAACCTTTTTCTAATCCCGATTAATTTGCATAATCCTAGATTAAGGATGTGCACATTCATAATCCTTGATTAGGGAGGTGTCACATCCTCCATAAATGCAAGTGGATCATTAATCCTCATTACCCACCTAATCATTTGCCTAATCCCTCACGTATACAACCTAATCATTGATTAGCTATCCCAACCTACCCTTTAGTCAACTCTCCCCATCTCCCAAGGAATTTTTAATTCCTTTTTGTCTTCCCAAGGTCCTTCTGAGGAATTTTTAATTCCTCTCTCATTCCGCAAGGAATATTAATTTTCTTTTCTCTTACTTTTCTCTTTCCCAAAGAATATTAAATTCCTTTTATCATTCCCATGCACATTAAAAAAGATTATTTAATTCCTTTGGTAAACTCTTTGATCTCAACCCTTGATTTTCCTCCCCCTTTCAATCTCCACCGTCTAGTCTATCTCCCTTGGCTAAATGGCTAACACTCAACTATTTTTGCAACCCTAACATCTCATGCACACTCAAGCTCTCACACTATCTCCATAGCCAAATCCTTGCAACCATCGCCATCTTTCATCCATTGTGTGACCAAATCAAGCTACAACAAGCTATTATGTTGCCGAAATCAATATAGAGCACACATATCAAGCTATCATCAAGGGCAAACAAATCCATCAAGCTCAAACAAGATAACATTTTGGTATTTTATTTGCAAGTTTGAGTTTCAACTTTAAGCCCTAATCTGAGTGTTTTGTTTTATTTTTATCTTCTTGCTTGAGTTTATTTCTTGCATTTTAGATGGGGTAAAAACATTGCACACATATAGATATATGCCTATCTTGTTTAATAGATAAATGCTTATCTTGTTAAGGGATGGATGCCTATCTTGTTGGATGGATAAATGATTATCTAATATACAGTTGGAAAAAAAAAATTGTCTTGAAAATGCTCTTCACCTATATTATATAGATTAATATTAAGATAGATAAGCTATTAGATATTATTTATCTTATACGACATTTATTTTACTTCATGTCATTTTGGATGAATATAGATAAAATGATTTGGTTTTATTTTGTTATTAATTTTTACACCACTCAATTTTATTTCATTTGATTTATGGTACAAAACATAATCATTTGATTTAATTTTAGATATAATTGATATTAATTGAAATATTTAATGTTTGCAATTATAATACAAAGATAAACTTTAATGACCATCAATTATTTTTTTCAAAATTTAAAACTATGAAAATAAATTTTTTTTTTTGACTTGATAGACTAAATAAAAAACTTTGCATTCTAAACATTATAATATCTACTAAATAGATACTAACCAGATGGAAGGAACCAAAATATGATTTAGGCGAAACAAATATAAACACAAAATATTTTTTAAAACAAAGTAAAACAACCGTTCCCAATTACGTACTAAGTAAAAGTCAAACAAGAGTTCCCAATTACCTACTCCATCCATGTAAAGTGAAGGTCAATTTTGTCTGGAAACAAAAGCTTTCCCAACTATAGTAGGATCTCCTGTCAATCGAGGAATAAATTCTCATTATCCTTCTTCCTAGGTAGGTAGTTCTATGCCTAGACACCTGCTAATTTCTCCCTCACTACTGGTCGTGCGCGGGTCCCACAAGCCGCGAATTTGCTCCATTTCTTTTTGAATGAATGAAAGATTTTAATGACGTCCACGAGACTAAACAGCCTATGGGACCGAGACACTCAACAACTTAGTTTGTCTCCAGACTCTTCTCCAGATCAGATCTCCTGCTATTAATTTTGACTAGGAGGCTAGCCGTCTGATTTATCTTATCCTCCTCAAATAACTGCTGCATATTGCCCACATCTAAAATACTTGAGTACTGATTACAGATATTTTCGTACGCTGTGCATTCCATGACGAAGTGCCACTCCGTTTCCACCACTCCCTTATTACAAAATAAGCATGTTCTTTCTTCCCAAGTTTCCTTAGGAGTCTTCCACCTACCAGTCTCACATCTAAGATGGTGGGACCCCGTTCTCAATTGAGCAATTAATAGCCTCGCTTTCCCTTTAATAGTTGCACCTAAATATGGTTTTTCACCATGTTCCTTAGCTGGGTTAAACTCTTTGATGTAATATGCTTTTTTTCGTCCGATCTGATTTGACCACATGGCAGTCCTGAATTTTTCCTTCACATAGATTTTTATTTCACTGTTGGTGTCAGGACACTCATGTAATTTGATGTTCCACTTGTTCAGCCACTTGATGTTCTGTTTCATCCATGTTTTCTTTCTTCGGACTAGAATCTCCTCCATAACCGTTTTGGGCCACCGGTGGTTATCCATGTTTTCAACCTTTTTTAGATAACTTAACAACCGGGTTATCGCTGAAGTTTCCAAAGGAAAAGCTCCCGCCTCAGCTAGCAGGATTTCATAAGGAATAGTAGCTTTAACTTTGAGATTATTTGTTATTAGGTGTTTATGGATTCTTTCTATCTGTCTCCAACTGCACTTTGATGTGTTGCTTCCCCACACTTCGCACCCATAAAGCACAACCGGCGTGACAAGTAAACCAAAAAGGGTTTTCTTGGTTTTCCAATCCCAAAGTTCAGCTTTTCTACACCTATTTTGGAGCAAATAATAGGCTTTCCAACCTCCCTGTATCCTTTTCGTTCTACAGGTTTCCCAACTGAGCTTATAATGGAAGTCAATCCCAAGATATTTGTATTCTTTCACTATATCAAGTGGGCTGCCTTCAAAAAGAAAGGTATGCTGTTTAATTTTTCTATTCAATGAGTAAATCATGATTTTGGTCTTGGATGTGTTCACTTGCATCCCAACTTCCTGACAAAAGTGTTCTAGGGCTTTTAGATGTTCTCTTAACCCATGAGCTATTTTTGAGATTAGGATAAGATCGTCAGCATATAGAAGTAATTTTACTACATAACCTGCCAAATGGATACCATCCCCGCCTTCTTTGCTTAACCACGCTTCCAACTTATCAATGTATAGCCCAAAAAGCGTAGGGGATAGAGGGCAGCCCTGTTTAACTCCAATGTCACTGTCAAAACATTCTGACATACCTTCACTTGTTCTGATTTTAGCACTGACCTTCTCATACAGCCTATGAACAGCTGCTCTATATGCATTTGGAATGCCTAATTCTTCCATCCGAGACCATAATTTGTCTCTAGGCACTGTGTCGAAAGCTTTCTTAAAGTCTACAAAGCAACAATAAGCTTCCTCACCCTGGTTATCCCAAATTTTCTCAATCAAGTGTCTAAGGGTGATGCAGTGATCGATGGTAGAGTGCTTGGATCTGAAACCTGCCTGTCCCTTTGCTCTTTTGCCCTCATTTTCTGCCCATTTGCTGATCCTACGTTCAATCATGCTCCCAAATAGCTTGCCAAAGATAGAGTTGACCATAATTGTGCGATAGTTAGATGGGTTATTGATATCACCACTTTTAAATAAAGGGATGACCACACTGGTAGTCCACTCCATAGGAAAACCTTCCCGATTGACATTGTTGAAAATTCTTTTTATGTGAGGGGCAAGAATTTCAGTCCCCCATTTTAAAAATTCAGACTGTAGCCCATCTATGTCTTGTGCTTTGCCACTTGCTAAGTTCTTTATTCCTTGTTTAATATCATCCACATTGAATAATTCCGCTGGTGTGTTAATGACAGGAGGGTAGTCTTTCTCGTGAGCCCGCTCGTAAAGAAGTCTAGCATATTCTAACCATTGGGCATCTGTAATATTGTTTTCCACCACCTTTTTCTTTTGTTGCAATTCCCTCCAAAAGCCTTTAGGATTATGTTTCCCAAGAGTGATTAGTTCCTTCCTTCTTTCGTTTACATACTCTATTTTTTTGGACTGCACTAACTTTTCATATTTTTTCTTAAGCTCTTTGCCCCTACCTCTCTTCATTAGCGATCTCTTGGCTGCCTTACATTCTTCATCATACCACGGATTTGCCGGAGAAGTGTTTGCTGTCCCCATCTTGGGATGAGACCTTTTGAAATTCTTATTTTGTACCACAAGATTTTCCCAACACGGAAGGTGTTCCCACACGCTTTGAAAAAACAAAAGTAGGTTTTTCGCTTTTGACAGAGTTACAACCATCGTTATAGAAGCGTAAGCTGATGCAATCGTTGTCCAGGTTTAACGCACTTTCAGCGAAGGCGGCAACAGGAGTCTTGCGTCCTATTGCACGGTAACGTCTCGTCGCCATTGTAAGATTTTCATTATAGACTAATACCTCTCTGTTTTCCTCAATCTTTTATTTTGCTTCTGTCTTGCAGATTTAGTAGAACAGCGAAGTCACAGTTTGAAATGTCTCCTTTGTGTAATTCTCTACCGGAAGGCACGGGACGTGTCCTCAGCATTCAGTCTCATACTGTGCAGGTATCCCATTTATATTTTAAAAATAAATCCAATGCTTCTTAGGGTTCATGCTTTTTTTTTTTTTTTTTGATAGAATGCACTTTGGGACCAATCTCAAACATCTTGTTTTGTCAGTTGTATTTCATTGGATTATCTATATGATATTAGTGTTTACACGTTTATTTATGTTCTTTTTAAATTCGCGGTTTTAAAATATCAAGCACGGGTTTTCATGACTGATCTTAATTTCTAAAGTAATCGAAAGATCTGTTGAATTTCTCTTTGGACTATGGAAATTGTAGTGGTAAATATTTATCAATTTGCTGTTTTTTTGGCCATATTTTATCTTTGTTTAATATATCTGCCATTTTGAGTATTGGGATTCGGCTTGACTTCTGCGAAACATTTTTTTTTTTTGACTTTGATAACGATTTAAATTTATGTAAAACATACATAATTTTGTGTAAACTGCACAATATTTTATATTACTGCAATTTTGATAATTCATAATTGAAAATGATTAGCCAAGATTTCCGATCTTGAGGACACGGAGCAATAATTCTAGACTATTGCTAATTTGAGTTGAAGATTGAAAATGATTAGCAAAGATATCTGATATTGACGAAAGAGAGCAACATTTTTAGATTATTGCTAATTTAAGAATTCAAATTGAAAATGATTATAATAAGAAACATTAGATTTCTACAGTCCATGTTAAATGAAAGTGCTTTTTTTCTGCATTTTACTGTGTAAAGTTTATTTGCATCTACGTTTTGTATCTGACTCTGTGATCCATCATCAGGATGAAAATGATTATCCAAGATTTCCAATCTTGAGAGAACAGAGCAATACTTTTTGAGTATGAAAATGATTACCCAAGATTTCTAATCTTGAGGAAACAGAACGATAATTTTAGGCTATTGCTAACTTGAGAGTTTAAAGTTGAAAATGATTAGCCAAGATTTCTGATCTCAATGAAACAGAAGAATATTTTTTTGATTATTGCTAGTTTGGAAATTCAAAACAGGAAATGATCAGCCAAGATTTTTTGATCTTGGGGAAATACAACAATATTGTAACATCCCTCTTCTTAATACTCAAGTAAACTCAAGAATTTACTAGAAGGTAAATAAACTAGTAACCATGAGAGAGAATTTTTCTTTTTAACATTTGCAAAGCACACGAATAGAGTATAACTTTTCCTGATAAATTCAAACTTGAATTCACATGTAATCATAACTAGAATCAAGATAATTCCTTACAATATTCATTTATATCACATAAGATACACTTAGCATAAAGAATAGTTTTACCTCATAGGTGGAATGTCATAAACCATAGCATGGAGTTCACTGCATCTGAAATGTTGATGTCGATCTTCACAAGTCTTGGTGAGTCTTCTACTACAAACGGAGAGCATCATCCGAGTGTTTTTCCTCCAACCACGGACTCAACACTAAATCATTTTATGTTATAAAAACACAGTTCTAAGTTTTTCCCAAGAGTCAAGTTATTCTCCAACTGTTTCGACTCTCCCACTACTATTCAAAAGATGATTATAATAGCCTTTTAAAAGGCTTCCCGCTCCATGGCCTGTGGATTTCTCCTGCATGATAGTGAAGTTTACGGACTTAACATGGCCTACCATCTAGGATATTATATGTACAACCTGTCTGGTTTTGGGGTGGTTCGTGAACATTGTATCAACAGATATAACTACTTGCTACCCTTACAATAATCATAGTATGAGTGACATGCCAAAGAGGCATCTATTCTTCTCTTTATATGTGTTACAAAGAACATTCCGAAGATTCCAACGAAGTATTTTGTAAACAAAATCGACAAGGAAAATAGAAATCACTTAACTTATAATATCGGCGAGCTCACGCCTGACTTCTAGATATGTTCTCAATTTGAGTTGCTCCTCATATCTTCTTCTCTTCCTCATAACTTGTGCAGTATCGTTTAATTGAAGGATTCCTCTTCCATCGTGCTCACCCGAGCCTCCTATGTCATGAACTTCCTTTCCTGCTTGCTTGGCGACCACCCTTCTACGATGACTAGATTCCTCCCCCCTCCCATCTTTCAAGATGGATTCGCAAGAATCAGTTATCTGAACTGATATGGAGGTCCCCCTAAAAAGAAACCAAAATTTCTTATTAACATCACGCGGGTTTAGCCACCGTTTAGACCATCATCCCCCAAAACGGTTACCTCTAATCCCCTTTCTTGCCAAAGAATGGCTTCCTAATGATAAGTTCAAGATTTAGTTAAGAATGGTCATGGTCGCACTGATTTAACTCCACCTAGGATTGAGATGGACGTTGCCATTGCTACGTGCCATTTCCATTACGCAAAATAAACGCAGCCTTAGATACTATCCGTGGCTCAAGAAGCAGTTCAAAATTCGTTAAAGAATAGTTTAAAAGCAATCATTTATCGCTTAACAAATCATGGAGATATCCACGACTCCAATCATGGTAGCACTTGACTTGCACGTTGCTTAAGCATGTTCCACCCTCAAGCATTATGACGTGGCCTTGTAATAGCTTTTCAAAAGAATTTCCATTTCATTGAAACTTCTATCACCTTCAACGGCCAAAAGGAATTTATGTTGGCATTTAGACATTAGCAAATGTATATATATATATATATACACTACCATAACATTCAATTAAGCTCCTCATTAAAGGGTTGAGCAATTCAAATATGATTTGTCCCTCTTTTACTAAGAGTTGATCTGTCATAACAACTTATGCATGTGTGTATGTATCCATACATACTTGAATGTAAATGTTTGTACGTTGACAATATCTATGTCTTTGTACACATATATGCATTGATGTACCCATCTATATGAGTACATAAGCTTTCCTTATCCCACGTATACCGACATTCATATATTCATTTGTTTTAAATAATAAAAAGAGAGTTAATAACCCTTAAGAGAATCATATCAACACAAAGGTCGACTAATCAAGTACTATCGACAAGCCTCTAAACATGTTAAACAACATGAACTAGACTTAAATGACATTGACAACTTGTCGAGTCGAGAAGTAAACTTAGACCAAGAGGGTTGAGTATCACTTACCCGACTCAACCAGGTTCACTATTTTGCATCATCATTAGACCTAAGATGGCAACAACCTATTTTTTTTTTTCTTGTATCTATACCCTTCTCTCCAATGATGCTCTCCCTCCCTTTCTTGGAGGGCAGAGACCTGATTCTTGAATGCAACTTGCCATCACCAACTAAAGATTAGTGTATTAATAATCATTTCATAATCCTCATGAAGTCATCACATTTTGACAACTTTTAAACACACGACAATTATAGTCAAATAAACGTAACTCAAGAAAACATTGATTTTTCCAGACATTTTTCCTCAAACATCTAATCATCTACTAATTACTTCAAAAGTAAAAAGTAAAACAAAGTTATAGTTAGGGGTGTAACAAATATGCTTAGATTATTCCTGATTTGGAAATTTGAAATTGAAAATAACAAGCCAGTATTTCTGAGATTGAGGACACAGAGCAACAATTCTAGACTATTGCTAATTTGACAGTGCAAGATCCAAAATGAATGGCCAAGATTTCTGATATTGATGAAAGAGAGCAACATTTTTAGATTATTGGTAATTTGAGAATGTAAATTGAAAATGATTATCCAAGATATCTGATGTTGAGAAAACAAAGCAATACTTTTTGAGTATTTCTAATTTCATATTTAAATTGAAACTAATTATGCAAGATTTTTAATCTTGATGAAAAAGAACAATATTTTTAGGTTATTGCTAACTTGAGAGTTTAAAGTTGAAACTGATTATTGAAGATTTCTGATCTTGAGGAAACAGGAGAATATTTTTTGATTATTGCTAGTTTGGGAGTTCAAAATAGAAAATGATTAGCCATGATCTTGGGAAATAAAACAATATTCTTAGATTAATCCTGATTTGCATATATAAAATGGAAAATAATGGGCCAGGATTTTTAAACTTAAAAAGAATGCAACTTTTCTCAAAATCATCGCTACCCTGGACACCCATGGTTGAGGCTCCTCTTATTGCGCTCTCTCAACCTTCCCCCCTCTTGATAACATTTCTATATCGTTTGTTTATCTCTAGTGTTAGTTTCCTCTAATGGTCAATATGTTTGTAGTTGGCGATGAAGAGAAGCATTCCAAAAACTGGATTATAATGGTGCTTGGCTTGGGTATGAACTTTTGATACTAAGTAGTTATTGCACAACTTATCTTTTGAGACCCTCCCCAACTCCATGTTCATTAGTGTTGACTTTCATTTGAAGAGAAAAAATCTTTTGTATCTATTTGAGTTTACACCATGACACCGTACCTTATTGGCCTTTGGTGATGTGCTCTAATGAAAAGTCAAAAGCTTAGTCCCAGAAACTATAAAGACTTAAAGTTGTTTTACATAATATAGAACCATATCAGGATTAGTTTTTTCATTGGGTTTCAGTTCCAACTTAATTTACTGTTTTACGATGAAATAGGGGTACGTTGGAAATAAAGCTGCTGTGTTTCCTCTGCAACTTCTTGGTTTTGATGTGGACCCTATCAATTCAGTCCAGTTCTCCAATCACACAGGCAAGCTACATAAGACTTCCTTTTTAACCCAGGCAAGCTACATAGGATTTTCACATGCTTTTAGGAAATTTGAAGTTTTAACAGAGGATTAGGCTTACAGACTAAAGGAGCAGAAGGGGCTTGTAGGGTGCAGGATATCCAACAGTTCGAGGGCAGGTACTGGATGGGGAGCAGCTCTGGACATTGATAGAAGGTCTTGAAGCAAATGACCTTCTGTTTTATACACATCTACTAACAGGTGTGGCTTCGAATTTGCATATCCCAAGCTTTATCCGAAGGTTGTTGAATTTTGAAACCAGTGAATCTTTTGCTTCGTGTGAAACATCTTATGGTTTTCTTTTGTATCATACATGAAAGGTTCTAGTTTTTAGTTTGAATATTATGGCAGGAAGTAGCAAGAGAACCATCTGGAAAAAAAGATATCTTGTTTCACACTTGTAATTTATATGGAGTATGTTGTGGTTCTTACAATTTGTTTTTATAGTTCTCATCCAAGCGTTCTATAATGTTTGGAATATAGAAGTTACAAATTTTTTTTCTTGGATTTTGCAGGTTATATTGGTTCTGTTTCGTTTTTGGATACAATCTTGCAGGTTGTTCAGAAGTTGCGTTCTGTTAATCCAGACCTGATATATGGTAAATCACATTAGTACTTCATTTACATATGAGTAATCAGAGTGTTGCAAACTGAAGATATTGTGTGAAGATATTGTGTTGCTTTTGAGTTTAATTAATGTGGATAATCATATCTTATTTTCCTATCCATTCATGCTTGTTTATAGTCTAGATTTCTTGTCACACTTGTCATGTTTACATATGGATCTGTGTTCACCAGTATGTGATCCAGTGATGGGTGATGAGGGCAAGCTTTACATTCCTCTAGAGCTCGTCTCTGTTTATCGTGAAAAGGTAAGCCTATGGAATGCAGTAAATTTGATATGGTTCAGAGTTGAATGCCAAGGCTGCAATTTTATAAAGCAAAAAGCCTAGCCAATTTTTGCATTTAGACACGTGGTATCAATGGCAAAATGCTCTTTGTATCTAATGACTTGATCTGTCCAACTGTTTGTTGTATATAAGGTTATATCATATATGCATCACAACCACTTATACAAACATTTATTCTTTTATTTATGGTATCAAAATTTATATTTGTTTTAGAATATTGAAGTATTGAAACCATGCAGTCGTTTAATTTCGCAAGTGTTGGGAGTTTTGTCATTATATATAATTCAAAATGAGATTGTGTTTTAGTGAAGCATTTCTATTCAAATACTCAAGTTATTATGTTCTCACCTTGTTGGGCCCCTAGATCACATGTTGTGGGTGTTGTTTGGATGCTTACAATTTGGTTATTTTCCCAATGAGACATTAATGTGTGGCATCACATGTGTTGTATTATAGTGGGACCAAACTAGGTACAAGTGGTACCTTGGGATCTATAATTTATAGATCTATATTCCATGACATTTTCAAAATGGGGACGGTGCGATGTGTTTTTGGAATTAATTTTTTGGGGACTGTAGGGGTGAACAATATAAATATTATATATATAAGGAAAATTTTACAATTTTAGCTGTACATGACCTCAAGATTATTGTTTACTCTTTCACAAAAAACACCAATTTTGAGATTTAATGTTCATTATTCATTGATTCATGCATAGTTCATGGACTCGAACTCAGTAGGACAGAAAATTCTGACTTGGGAAAACTTGGCAACTTAAAAAAGTACTTAAATTTCTTTAAAAAGACAAATTCTTTTGCAAAATTCAGTTACAAAATGTATCAAATGAGTCTAGTAAACCATGGGGAAGTGTTTTCTATTAGATTTGAATACAAATAGAGTACAAAATCGGATCATCATGCAAATACAATAGCTAGTTTATAATTATTATGAATTTGTTATATTGTATTTGAAACTAATCATCATAAATTGCATATCTAGGCAAGTTAAAAAGACAAGTTTTTCAATTTTCCACTTACCCGTTCTAGTGAAAAACTGGGGGGTGGAGGGTCTAGTCCTCACACTTGGTTGCTGCTCCCCACTTGGTCTAGAAGATTGTGTTTGTGGCTACACTCTGGTACTAGATGGCAATGGGTCCTCTTCTACCACATCAATGTCATCTGATGACAATCCAATCTCTCCTGCTTTTGTTGCAGCCACACCTTCCATAGTCTGCCTCTTGAAATCAACAATGTCATCCTCTATAAACAAGTATGGCTGATCATCTTGAATGGTCCAATCATTATAGGGATCAATCTCATCCAAATCCATAAGCTGCTTTGATTTGTCCTCCACCTTTCTTGAGCTAAGCTGAAAGTTGTACTCGATAAAAACTAGGTCATTGAGGCATTGTTGAGTCAATTTATTATGCTTCTTTGAATGATGTCAAACAAATTCCAGTTGCCTTCACAACCAGAAGCACTACAAGGTTGAGACATGTAGAGGAGGAAATTTGCTACCCTTGAGTCTCTAGGACAAAGAAGAGTCTACAAGGAGTAAATGGTCCTCAACTACCTGAGGTACAGAAGCTCAAGTGACGGGATAAAATGATGAGAGTTCCAGAAACAAAAAGAGTAGGTCACAGAGGTTTTTTGGACAGATTGACAAGCTTTCGGCCAAGGACAACAGTGCTACGTGTTGGCATCTTGTACGGACCGAAAACTGAAACTATCATAGAAAACAACTTAAGTGACTACCAACAATCTGATTGCTAGGAAATTTCAAGAATGCAAGGAAGGTAATAGAGAATAATAGAACTAAAATAGAGTAAGGTAAACTAAGTGAAATGTAGATTAAATGGAATGTAGATGATGAAATGAAAGAAGAGAAAGAAAGCACTCACAACCAGCCAAGCAATGAAGCCTCCAACAAATAAATGTCTTCAATACTTGCACACATAAGACTGAGATAAAATGTTGGGGCTGTTTAGGGGCTTGCCTCAGTCAAACCCTCGTTTCGGTGTTTCCACCTCCATGGACAACCAGATAGATAGATAGATAGAAAGAGAAATAGACAAGATAGTAAAATGTAAAGACAAGGGATGTGCGAAATCCCAAGATGCTCAAAGACGTAAGACAAATAGTTACACCTGCAAGGCTTGAGGAAGCCATAGAGAAGGAGAGAGAAAGAAAGGTCCGTGAGAGCCAAGAGAGTTGTAAAGAGTGTTGTGAGAACTTTTGAAACTGCTATAGCAAGCTAGAGAGAAATAGAAGAGAGAATGTCCGAGAAAGAAAGTGCAAGAGAGATCAAGAGAGGAATGAAAATTCCAAGAGAGAGAGAGGAGTGAAAAGATTGATTTAAAAGTGAGAAGAGGAGGGAAAAGAAGGTTCACGAGCTGCTACAAGGCGCCTCGAGCCGTTTCCACTGACCAAGATAGGTGACAAGTTGCAAGATGCTCAGGAACGACTGTTTGAATGTTGAAATGTTGCAGGACGCTAGTGCGGCACATGGACGTCTGTGTGGTGTGCTATTGTGTAGACAAATCACACTAAAAAACGTTGGGAACGAGGAAAACACACGGTTTAACGTGATGTTGACATAAGAAGATGGCTGTTGAAAAAGGGTCTTGAGCATCTTGGGCGGGAAAAAGGCTAATGCAAGGGTTGATATGGGCCTACACAAATCCTAAGGGAGTGGACACGAAAGTGGATGCAAAAGTGTAGGTGAAATTGTCATGTGGTGTAATTTTATGACACTACAAGACAAAAGTTGGAGGGCTAACTTTTGGAGATTTGGGGTATTTCCACCCCAATCTTCTCATCAAGAACTTGCAAATAAGATTTTCAAGAGTTTGTAAACAAACAATATTTTATATTTTTATTGATAATTGTAATTTGTAACTTGCAAGATATGGTTTCACTTCTCCTTAGTTGGTGTTTGGGTGGATCTTCTATAGGTGCAAGTGATGGAAAGTTCAATAGTTCCATTCATGAAAAAGAGATAGCTTAACCCACCATACCCCCATTAAAAACCGCGAGTCAATGCATAAAAGCAAGTATTTGCTTTATTTCATTAGTGTTCTTTATATTACAAAGATATCTACATTTTTGTACCAGCCAATTGTGTATAGTGTAACCAAAGAACCAAAAAAGTCAAAAGGAGCAAACAACAAATTAATCCCTATTCAGTGTCCACCATACTCTAGACCACAGGCAATAGATTACGGTTGGTTTTGGAGATTCTCTAGTTTGGTCTCCACAAAACACTTAGGGACCTCCACCATGAGCTTTGCAATGAAATGAAAGTGTAGAACCGTTTTGAATTGCTTGAGGCATTGACAAAGCTTGCCTTGGTTCTCCAAGATTGTTTGAAGGTGCCTTATAACACAACTAAAATGCTCCTCTATTTGGAATATTAAAAGTTTAAATCTATTGAATCCTCATGTAACTGGAATGTACTAGTCATCAAAGAGAGCATAGATGCACATGAGAGGGAATGTGCCATGTTGAAAATATTGTGGGGGCTAATGGACTGACTTGGATCAATCAACACTTTCTTCATAGCCTCAAACACCTCATTTTCATCTATATCCACTTCCTTTGCCAATCCCCACAATCTAAGCATCCAAATTCCTAGGCAAGGGTTTTTAAGCTCCATGGCTATGTAATCTACAAAATGACCTACCACTATTTTTGCACTCCACCTTTCTAGATTGAGGACAAGGTCTGCTTCTTCGTCTACTTCCAGTCATTTCTTTCTTGTACCAATGTTGCCTTCCCATTGCTAGCACTAGGTTCAATCGCCATTGAAGAATGGAAAGTCCTTTATCTCCCACCTAGCTGCAAAATGAATATAACTCTAAGGCCATCTCTTAATCAGTCAATCACAGTATTTACACCACATAATTGCAAGCCAATCACTATAAGGAGTAATAATTGATGGATTCATTGTTCCATCTCATATGCCTCAAATGTAACTAATAATGACAGCTGAGACATCTACCTACTCCAAATCTGTCATTTTGTTTAATACAAACACATGTGAAATTATATTTTGGCCATTGAAAATACCATCGACTGGATCCTATTATTAGGAACTATTATATATTATATATTTATAAATTTATAAATTATTTATTTATTTTGTATATATATCTATAATACATATATAGATATTATTATATATATACGTATATATATAATAATATCTATACGTATATATATATTATATATATTTATAAATTATATTTTGGCCATTGAAAATACCATCGACTGGATCCTATTATCAGGAACTATTATATATTATATATTTATAAATTTATAAATTATTATATATTTATATTGTGAATTAAAATCTCTCTCTCTCTCTCTCCATATATTTAGATTTTAACAACCATACTCAGCTGTAGTAAACTTGGGGGAAGATCACCATATTAGCATTTGTGAACCCCAAATGCATACCCAATCCTGTATCCAAATTGGCAACTTAGCTTTGGTGCATTATGTAGAGATATGCATTTGTCTTTGTATAGATTCGATATTGATGGGATATACAAATTTTTGTTATTTACTTTGAGACGTAATTTTCTGGTGTATATATATATATATACCTAGACCTTGAACACATAGCCAGTCCTAAACCCATATTGGCAACTTAGCTTTGGTGCATTGTGTAGAGACACGCTGTACAAATTTGATATTGATTGGATACACAATTTTTTGCTATTTACTTGGGGATGTCATTGTCTGAATATGAATGGTAGACACCTTTCTTGCTTGTTTTAGATTTTCTTTATGTTTGATGTAGAGTTGTCATCCTACTTTTGTAGATAGATGTGCTACTTTGATCCAGTATTCTTGGGCTTTTTGAATGATATTTGGAGGCGTTGTCTGGGTGTTGGATGGTTTATGACTTGGATGCATTGGAGATGGTTAATTTAGATTCCTTGCACTTTATCTATAGTCAACTCTTCATAATCATATACTTTCTTTGATTCTATTGCCATAGGATTCTTCTTGAGATGCTTGTGATGTTGCATTTGATGCTGGTGTTAGTATTTGTTCAGATCATATGATTCTACAGTCTTCTTGTAATAAACCCTGCAGGGTGTTAGCTCAAATATATAGGAAATTTTTGTGATCACTCAAATTTGAGCTCTTTTTGATCACCAAGTTCTCGATACAGGCAAGGTGAAAGCATAAGGAGATTAGAACAAGGACAGAGGAATTATATGAAAGATGTTGGTGGCTAGCCAATCAACTTAAAATGAAGCAGAGTCATAGAATCACTCGAGCCAAAATCATTGATAGTGAGTGCAAATCTTGATCAAGCCAAACTGGTTGAATACAAGCAGGATTATGTCAATGCCAAAATGGCAGACGAACTCACTTGATTGCAATACATGCCATTCAAAGTGAAGAATATACTGAAAATAGAAATGGGATCTAGCGGATGAATTGATTAGGATCTATTACAATTAAAACAGTATTTGGTGGTACTACCATCCAAGGATCTTCAACTATAAAATGAAAAGGTAAACCGATTAGTATTACAATATTTGATTTGGAAAGCTCTTACTTTCGTCAACTATTACATTTAGGTATTTTGTTAAACAATTTATCCATCTCCATAAGTAAGCATTTTTGTCAAACAGCTAAGAACCAATGCAAGAAATTAATTAGCAGATTGTGAGAACCATATGAAAGTTGTTGCTGGTATTACTTGCAGGTCTGCATGACTGAGAAATAACAGAAAATATTCACCATATAGCATTACAAGATAGCTGCAATACATCTCTGAATATGATGACTTGATAAATTGAAGAAGTATGGTCCTCGATGTCTTATATAACCCTCATAATAGTGAACTTAGCCATGAGGTCTGTTGTAGCAGATTGTAAGAACAAAAAAACTTATGCAAACTTAGCCAATGCAAGGCTTTCACAATTGTTATGCCCCTTCCTTCACACAGAACCAAACATTATGAAAATCTTCAATGCTAAAATCCAGGGAACCAATATATATCACGCTACAACAAAAATACCATTCAAAGACTTATTATTCTGAAGATATATGGCACCCAGCATATAGAAAAATTAGGACCAATTCTTAGATGTTGTGGGACCCACAAAGGAAATTTACGGTAGCTAAAGGAATGTGATTCCTTGTAAAAAAACATACAAAACATTGTGGTAGGTTCTGACATTAGAATCTAGTGTGTCAGGGCAGTTCCCTTTGACTGCAACCCAACAAAATAAATTATAGTGCTCATTCAAACACTACAGCCACTAATCAGACGGTAGCTGTATTTATTATGATTCCCAAAAACATTGCGAACTGCTTATAAGAGCACAACAAACAGAGGAATATTAGAGATGCCTTTATATATATATAGACCTCATACTCCAGCAAAGTTAAAACAACAGACAATATGATCCATCAGAGAAATAAGAGCCTTCAAAACTTAATAATATCACTCTTCAAGAGTTGGACCAGAAAATAATAGACTTTCTCATGATTGGTATGACTTGCAAGCTGTGTAGAGCATTGCCGCAAATTACTGGAATAATAATATAATTCTATATACCCAAAACTGAAAGCATAATAGGAAATCACAAACTGAAACAACAACTGAAACCTGAAAATCAACAAACCCTCAGTCCAAAACTTTGAAAATTGAATAAACTCTGAAACCACACACACAAAAAAACAGAGCATTGAAAAGTTGAAAACAAAGTCTGATGAAGATCTCTGTCAATCTCTAGATGAGATTGCACTGAAAACTAGGAGGGTTTTTGTTGTCAGGAAAGGAAGAGAATGAATGTGTGTTCATTCTTGAAAATGTGATTGCTTCAAAAAGTATGTGTAACCCTTTTTCCAAAACACTCCTCTTATTTTTAACCTTTTTGGGGAAATAAAATAATATTTTATTTCTTTTGACTTAAAATTTCTCAAAGTTATAAAATAAATAAATATTAAATAAATGACTTTTTCATCACCTTTTTGTACCATGAGCTTAGTGACACTTAAAATAATCATTTATAACACCTTTTTAAATAATTAAATATATAATTTGTCTTTAAATTTTAATTTTGTGACAACTTTAATATTTAACTATTTAATTAATTTT
The DNA here is from genome assembly GCA_007258455.2 of Sequoia sempervirens. Classification (NCBI taxonomy): domain Eukaryota; kingdom Viridiplantae; phylum Streptophyta; class Pinopsida; order Cupressales; family Cupressaceae; genus Sequoia; species Sequoia sempervirens. The sequence goes on along the minus strand of VDFB02367891.1, from coordinate 133,046 downwards.
ACCCTTTTACCACCTTGTTAGCCTTTGGGAGAAAAAAATGGAAATTAGGCTAATGGTCGATTGCGACTTATGCTCGGGAAGGGGACATGACACTTCTTCAGATATACTCAGGTAGTGTGCAAGTATTCATGCTCTAGGGTTGGGAATTAAAATTTCTCAAAGTTATAAAATAAATAAATATTAAATAAGTGACTTTTTCATCACCTTTTTGTACCATGAGCTTAGTGACACTTAAAATAATCATTTATAACACCTTTTTAAATAATTAAATATAATTTGTCTTTAAATTTTAATTTTGTGACAATTTTAATATTTAACTATTTAATTAATTTTACCCTTTTACCACCTTGTTAGCCTTTGGGAGAAAAAAATGGAAATTAGGCTAATGGTCGATTGCGACTTATGCTCGGGAAGGGGACATGACACTTCTTCAGATATACTCAGGTAGTGTGCAAGTATTCATGCTCTAGGGTTGGGAATGGATATAAATGATACCAGTTTGATATATGATTTCACTTTACTTTGTTTTCTGCTCTCGGTAGGTTAGATCTTGCTGATGTGTGTCATGTCCCCTTCTCAGTGACATCTCTCAGACGACAGGATTGGCCTATCATACGACCCTCGTAGGCCGATGGACTGGATAGAGGGTCACTTCGGAGCTTGGCTCAGCTTCAGTCAGCAGGGATTGATCAGTTGTCTTTCGTTCGCCATCGGATCTTGAGCAGTTCTGGCTGAGTGTGGGACCACTGCTATTTTTAGCAGTATGGCTGTGGCGGCATCAGGAAACACTTCAGAGTTCGTCAGCATCAGACGGATCGATCATCGGGATAGAAACGAGGGAGATATTAATATTTGATCGTATTGATTAAATATTAATTAATTAACGTTTATAATATAAAGTTATAATTTAATATTATAACTTAAGTGTTTATTCCTTGAGGGTGCGCCATCATGAAAAGGGGGCCAGTTTAACATTTAAAATATGATTTAAATATTTGACACGGAGAACTATGGAGAAATAAGAAAATTAAAAGTCAAATATTAATTAAAACCCTATTTTCAAGGGAATCGCACTTTTCAGTGTATTTGAGGATTTTGCATTGGGATTTGTGCATTATGAGATTATTGAGTTTGATATTGATCAATTTTTGGTCTGAGCCTGAGACTTAGGGTTTCACGTTCGATTCCTTGGAGAACGAGCCATCTCCAGCGGAAAGCAATTCAGAGAGTGTGCAATATCACTTGATTTATTGCCTACGGAGGTTTTCTTATTCAGAGGAAACTACAGAGCTTCAGAGGAAATTATATCTATCAGTTATTATCAGTTATTTGCATCCGGATATCATCTAATAACCAGGGCGTACCATTTCAGAGACTTGGATACCAGTATTTGTGAAGGCCGTACTTTCTAGTGGCTGTTTTCTGACAGGCCGTACAGATCTGACAGGCCGTACATCTTCTCTGGAGACGTCTTTTGCACAGAGGGTGAAACGCCTTCTTTATTGGCTTCCTATCAATCCCAGTAGTGGCACATATCAGAGGAGCATCATCTGGCATCTTCAAATTGAAGGGAAAGGGACTCATTAATTGCAGCCGTACATTTCTGTACCTCAGCAGCAGCAAAAACCAGGTTTTGAAAATATTAAAAATTCATTGATTTGTTCATTGCATGTACTCTGGGTAATTTTGTAATCATTAGAAAAGATCAATAGAGATACTGGCGTCCATATTTCTTCATTTCCAGAGCTATTAGATTTTTATTGAATTTATTCCCATTTATTATCAAAATCGTACCTTTTCAATATTGCATCAAAAACACAAAAAAATTGCAAAACCCTAAAACGTCAGAAAAACATTAAAAAGCTATAAGAAGCAGTGTCAGGGGGAAACAGGGGTTTCTACAATGTGCATTTCACAAGGTGCACATTTTGTTTCCAATTTTTGGAAGGTTGAGGATTGCTTATTAAGTTATTGGTATCTTGTTAAAGGAAAGGTCTATGAAAAGAAACTAGTTCAGAGCTTCAGCTCATGGAAAAAACCATTTATTCTCCAGAGCTTCAGCTCATGGTAAGAGGCTAGAGCTATGCAATCAGCTCACCTTTTTCTTCCTGTAGGCTAAAGGACCTTAAAGGACAGGTGTTCAGTGTGCCAGGGATTTGGAACTTATAGGACCTCTTTTTCTTTCTCCAGTAGATTCTGTTGCTTAAAGGTTTGCCTTGTTAACCCCTCTCTTAATGATGCTCTTGGATATGACACAGTTGTGGCCAGTTTTCTGTTAGGTGCTGTTGAGAATTAGAGTTTTTGATTCATCCCAACATCATAGCTGAAAATGATAACAGTGGAAGGTGAGTAGCTAGTGCCAAAATTGTGCTTTATACCCTTCATTAGTATCAGGATATTTGAATTTGCAATGGCTAGTGCTGCTTGGATAAGGCTAAGCATATGCAAAGTGCCCAAGAGCTGGGCTTGCAGAGACATCTAAGTCTAATTTACAAAAGTTAGGAGGATACACAGTGATCAGGGCCATGTGAACATGCAGGTATTTACAAGAATGAGACATTTGCACAGACAAGAGATCAATGATGAGAAGTGATTCTCATCAGGTTTGGCTATCCAAACCCTTTTGGAATGGTTGACATCCTTTGTGCTATGTCATTGGTGATTGGTGTCATGAATGTTTTATAAGTCTTTTTTTCAATTGAACGAAAGCAAACTTCACTTTTAAGACTAGGGGAACTGAAATTATATCTTTCTGCAGTTCATCTTTGAATTATGTATGCAAACTAGGGTATATTTGCTTTCTTTTCGTCCTTGACTGGAGCTTATTCTGATTTTAGCTGGTTATGATTTTTTAATTGGTTGATTTTGTTTTGGTTCAATGCCCTTTCATTTGTGTGTTTTTATTCTGTTTGTCCCTGTACATTGACCAGTGTGTTTTAGATTATGTATGTTTGCTATTTGTAAGCTTTTATGCATTTGGTATGTATCAGTCTACGAGGTATGCTCTTGCTCTGCTATTTTTTGCACATGAAATTAATTGATTATGTTGCATGGAGTGGATTGTGTCCTCCAAAAGTATTTAATTGATAGTGATTATGATTATTGGTGTACCTAGATTATCAGATATGTGATTAAATATAAAGATTAATGTGAGTTCAACAAAGCAAAACATAAGAAAATAAAGAGGTTTAGAAGAGGCAAACTGAAAGATTCAATGTATCTGTTTCATATGTCTTTCAACATCTATTCATATTGATACTTTTGGGTTGTGCTTTTGTATTTTTCAATGCTCATGCCACTAATACCTCCTATTCCTTTCATTGCTTGTAACTATTATTTAATCATTAGCTATTCGTTCTGTCTAAACATTATCTGCCTGTGTCAGCTCTATTTCTCTTCCTACTAAAAGTAGTCAGATGGAGTGAGTTGGTAAGTTGCAAGTAAACTGATTGAACTGAGTGGCACATGTAATTTCATGAGTATTGAAACTAGCTAATATGTCGTAAGCTGTGAGTTTCAAAAGTTTGTGTTATATTTTATTAGACTTCCAGTAAGACGGTGCAGGGGAGTTTACACTTGATGGGCTAATATATGCAGTAGCTATTACCACTGTATTTATCTTTCATTCTATAGATGTGCTTTATTTATTTCCATAGATTGCTTGTGTACCATGCTTAGGCATCAAACTAAGATAGATATTTCAGTGGTTTATTTATAATGGGCTTTATTTATAATATTTCACTTCTTTTATTTTTTATTCTAATCATTTGTCACTTTGTAGCTCTATCTATGGATATTGTATGCTCTATTTTAGGGCTTTCACTTTTATTTTCCATATGTAGAGAAGTACTTACTCTGTTTTACAGGTTTCCTTTTAGTGACAGCAGTCAGGTTTCTGTCATTTTTCTGCTTCAACAGTCTGATATGTGTGTCTCTATGTTCTAGGTAGTCCCAGTTGCTTCAATGATCACCCCAAACCAATTTGAAGCAGAGCACTTGACAGGTTTAAGGTAGTAATGTTCTGCTTTTTTAATATTGAATTAATTTAAAAGATTACCTATGGTTTATTTTTGTTTCTAAACTTTCTTCTGAAGGACAAAACAATTTAGAATTCGTATTATTCAATTTTAAGTTTATATAGAACTTATCTGATATGTTGCATAGTTGGTTGCTAAGTCACAAAGTTTGCCGAATTTCTTTGTACAAATTCAAATTTGGTTAACTTCACTGAAAATTAAAAAATTGTTCGGAATCATCCCAAAAGTTGTGCATGATGATTTTTAATGTCAGGGCTTTTTTTTGAAAGGAGTAAATGTTTTTAACCTGGAGCTATGAACTGGTGAGGTCACAAACGGGGGACCTCATCCCTATTGTAAACATTTAACAATAACACCTCAACGGGGTTTGAGCCTTGATGGCAAGAACAACATCACAATTTAACCATCACACTATGCCACTATTGGCAATGTTAGGGCTTTAACTTATAATAAAAAAACAAATAAATTTGCATCCGCTGTGGTTTCTGCTAATGTTTTTTTCACTCACTATATTAATATTTTTTTGCTTGCTTGCTTGTTTGTTAGGTTTTTTCTGCTTGTCTTTGTATGTTTTCTACCTATGTCAGCTTGTGTAAAAGAACAAGATTGCAGCCACTGTTTGTTTTCCACGATTTGGTCATTGATTGCACCCATTGTTTGCTATTTGCTGTTTACTGTGGCAGAGGTTGCTTCTATTTGATCATAAATTGCTGTTGTTTGATTGCAACTCTACAGCTGTTTGACACAGGCAGGGTTGCAAGGTTGCTGCTGGTTGATCATGAGTTTGCTGCTGTTTCATTGTGGGCTGAACTATTGCCAAATTGTGATAGCTTTCATTTCTTTGCCTGTTGAGGTTTTTTTCGAATTTAGTTTAAATGTTAAGTTTTGATTTTAGCTTTAGTTTTAGATATAGGGGAACTCTATAGGGCCCCATCCTAGCTACATAAAACCATACAACTATAACAACAGCTAAATTACAGTAGCAAACCTTAATAGGGCGTAATAGTGCCACAAAACAACCAAAAAGTATGCATACAGAAAAGCAAGCCAAAAGATAGATACATATCACCACTCAAACATAAGCAGGTCAACAAACATTTTGCTATCTGCATGCCCTGCACCACCTCCCAAATGATCAAAATGCAAACACTCATATGCTTAGTTATATTCTCCTAAACCCAACACTGGGATCAATTTCACTTTGGCTTTAGGTTGCTTTGCTGTATTAGATAGTCAATGAAATTTCAATCCTTGCACTATGGAGTTCCTTCGTTCAATCCATGTTAGAAGATCCTATTCCAAAAATGGCATAGTATACCTACTAGCACTTTTCAAAGCTCCTTTTTGCACTGAAATAACCATATTATGCATCACCGTGTTCATATCCTGCATATAATGTTCTGGAATATCCACATGAATCTGCAGCTCTTTCATATTTGTTCTCATCCTTTGTATCCTGTACTCCACCTCAGCACCATCAATATTTTGTTTTTCTTTTTTATTGTTTGG